>JARPMJ010004333.1:0-77918 GCA_033366665.1 Phoxinus dragarum | reverse complement strand
CAATTATTTTCAGGTGCCTGCATTACAATGACAGTAAAATAAGCCTAAGCACACAAACTATTTTAGTCACGACTAGTTTGATGGATGTTCACTTATTTTAATATGCCGTAGGGACGTACAGAGAGTTCCTCAGATGAGCTCAAATGTAAAAAAGAGGCCTTGTTCACACTAATAGAGTGCTGAAGTTATGACGTCACTTTGTAGGCCAACCCGGAAGTTAGCGGCGCATGGGTTCCCTCGATCGAAAAGCTATGCATTTTCCCCATAGACTTTTGGAAAATCGCCAAAAATAAGATCTGTGTTCAACAAAGAGTTGTGACCCTTACACGTTTTGTTTATCAAGATAATCTTTACAAGTTAATCCAAAATGTATACATTTTGAAGCCTAAATAAAGCCGTCAGATATAAAATGCTAACGCTAGGCTATAAACGGACTACAGCACACCTCTCTGACCATGGTCGCGGATCAACGTCATCATCAAGCGTTCATTATGATCTGCGCTGTGTATGAACCATAGACAGTATATAAGAGGTATGAACCCTATTGTATGAACTTATCCACTTTTTCATGAGAAATATTGCCCATTCGTTTTTTCCAAAAATGTTCGAAAATAATTTTGTTTATGCGTGCCTCTCTGAGATTTTTTTATCTTTTGTTAATGTTTTATTTATTCGTTTATTATTTTGTTAGTTTATATAAACATTAATATTATTTTCTTTGTGATTAAGATTATTATGCCGGATCATTGTGCCCCAAATAAACTTTAATAAAGATTACCTTTATGTTTGATTGTATGTTTGCATACCATTTGCTAATTCGCCAGAAAAAAAAACGAGCATCTTTCATTCAACGACTTGTGGTTGCATCTCGGGATAAAACAAAACACCATTGTCGAACAGTCTCTCCACAGAAATAAAGAACGTGAGGCTGAAACGCGGGTTAGTAGTGAGAGATTTCCTGTTTGTCATGATGACGTCTAAAGTCCCCGCCAAAGGATGTAGTCCCCTTTTAGCAACTTGTTAGCAACCACCGTTTTTAAGTCACAATAAAGTTTTAAAAAATCACAAGCAGGTTATAACTGGTGTGTTTTATGTCATGGATCAAAACGTGAAAATATTTAGAGGCCTTGTTAACCACAGACCTTATTTCAGGCGATTTAGCAAAAACCCATTCAAAAAACCCATAGACTTTAGGGCGAGGGAACCGGAAGTGCTAAAATGCTAACTCACTTCCGCGTTTTGGCCTACAAAGTGACGTCATAACTTCGGCACTCTATGCGGTTTCGTTTATATCTATGTTTTGGTCTTACGTTCACACTGAGACGGTTTCGTGTTACGCGTGGACTGTCAAAACTAAGGTATTTGAAAACGATGAGTTTAGTCATGTGATGTATATTGAACCCAAAGATATTAATGTTTATGTCGGTATTGGTTTATTTGTCGTTATCAGGATTCGGTTCTGATTAATTCGGTTCAGGAGTAGAGATAAAAGCCCGCCCGCACTGACAATTGATTGGTTGGGTCCTTACATGCGCTTCGTGAGGCACACTAGGGTTGCATTCCAGTCCAAAATTGTCATGACCTTCACTCGCTAACTTCCCTTAGGTTTAGCAGAGATAACTTAGTATGTTTAGTTTCATAAGGAAGGGGAGGGGGTTAAAACCTGCCTGGTCACTTGAAAAGACCCTCGTCTAACGTGCATCCAAGGCGGTACGAGCACAGGCCTCGGCAGCAGACGGTATTGAGAATTAACAGAGGTTTAGATGTTGATGAATTATTGTTTAATTTGTAGTCACCATAATGGTGACAAGTGTTGGCTTTAGTTGGGCCCTTGACATTTGAACATTAGTTTTCTCTGGCTGCTTTACCTGTGTGTTTAAAAGGCACAATTGGTATAGCAAAAAAGCCAAGAGTAAGTGATCCAGTGACTATGACTGCGTATTGATGTGATCATCAATAAAGGTCATCAACAAAGATTATAAATCAGTAGCACCTCATTTCATCTAGAGTTTAATCTATTATTGTCTGGATCTTTCCATATGATTGATATGAAAGACCTGTGATTTTTTTCACCAGGAAATCCAACAGAATTGTTATAATTTGAACAGTTGTAAAAAACATTATGTAGATTTTTTTTTAAATGCTATGTTATTTTGTCACACATAGACATCAACAATCAGCATATGAATCTCAACAATGGTGACACTCAAATGAAAAGTTTAGTTTCAGCTTGTGTAAAAAGTTAGGGTTCCATGTTAATACAACTCAACATGTTTAGTTTCAGCTTGTGTAAAAACTAAAGTGGTATAGGGCAACGGGTTTCCACGCGATTTGCGAGTAAAGTCAACTAATTTGGGTTAAGAGTGGAAATTAACACTAAGTTAAGTGAACTTTATTGTCTAAGTACCTTAAATAATCGTCAAGTTTGGTGAACTAAACAATTTAAGTCAAGTCTTCATAAGCACCAAGTTAAGTAAACTTAAATATGCACGTTTTGGGAGAACCCATTACTCAATTAAATTGAGGGAACGAGTTTACTCAAATCAATTAAGTTCAATCAACTTATTAGGGTTTTCAGTGTACGTCACTACTGGTGGAAACCGCAATGGGCTGAACTGGACCGTCCTAAACCCTTAATCACTTAGAATCAGCTGGAGTTGATTTATTATTATTTTTTAATCCCCTTTAAGAATTTGTTTAATGCAGCATCCAAATTTATATAGGTGTGCTTGGGTTGTTTTAAATTAAAAAATTATAATTGAAACATCATCAAGTTGTTTGTTGTGGTAGTGATTAGACGAGATCTGTAGTGACGTCACAACCGTACTGCATTGTGGGACATATAGGTGTCTGAAGTGTACATATGAAATAGACTCGCTCCCTCGGTCAAATTCGAGGGAACGAGGGTCTGTGGATATAAACTTCCCTCGTCAACTTCACGAAGTGGAACGCACTTCAAAATGGCGGCATGGAACTTCGGAAGTGCGTGTCTAAAGGCCAATTTATACTTCTGCGTCGGGGTGCGCGCAGTAGGTACGGCGTAGCATACGCATAGACGTGTACCATACGCCGTACCCTTCGCCGTACCCTGTCGCGCACCTCCTCAAAAATGTAACTACACGTCGCGGCGACGCGGACCGCAAGATCTATGATTGGTCGGCTTGGTAGCATTGCATTTCCTCCTACGCGTTTCCGGCGTGTTCTTCTGCACCGCCCGCCATTTTTAAATTCAGAAGTTCTGTAAATTCAGAAATTTCACTAAATTGACTGTTTTTCCAACTCGATAAGCTCCAGCTCCAACATGATCCGCTCTCTTTCAGTCGCCATTGCTTGTAGTAGCCAAATCAAAACAGCCACGAGGAATCTATACACATTGGAACATTAAAACCAGCCCCGCCAACTAGCGTTTCGGCGATCTAACTGCAGAGCAACGCAGACATATATGCAGAAGTATAAATGCTCACGACGGCGTTGCCGACGTGCGTAGCCTACGACGTACACTACGGCGTACACCCGACACAGAAGTATAAATCAGCCTTAAAAGTGGACTGGAACGCAGCACAGCACACACACGCAAGGTCTCTCGCTCCCTCTCTATGCCGTCCGCTCGCTACGCATGCGCGCTCTTGCTTGCGCGCTCTAGATTCTGGGAGATTTTAACTCATTTGCGAGCATCAGGGAGCTATCAATAGGCGGATCTTTTGTGACGTCATTGTTTATGTTTGTCGCGTTGCATCATGGGAATCGATTGTACGGCTCGTTGGGGGCCTGATGAAACGTTTTTTCGAATTCCCTCCGAAAAGGATCTCGCGAAAAACTAAAGAAATGAAATGGTTGTGTGCAATTAGGCGATTGAACCTGGATGCTCCGAAGAAAGCCTGGATTCCTGCAGCTTCTGATCGAGTTTGTGAGGCTCATTTTGTTCATGGTAAGTCTTAGTGACTATATATTTATAGAAGATTGAATAAAAAAATAAGTCAAAAGTCAAAATAAAAAGTCAAATCAAACGTGTCATATGTTTTCGCGCTCTGATTCAGGGCTTTTAGCACGATCACTGCTTTCTGTTTGGCAGAAAAGATCGGCCCAACTTTTCGAGAAACAAAATTATCATAGGCCTCCAGACTTTTGAAAGCCTTTAATCTTTCATGAGTGAAGGGTCCAGGGGTTTCTATTCAATAAGAATAAATGTCTCCCCAGCAGATTGGTGGCCAAGACACGGGCGAGTCGGACCAACGTTTTTTGTCATCCCAGATCTCATATGGGCTTTAAATAACTTCGATTTTGTCACCAACACAAATTTTGAGCTTCTCTCCAAACCTCCTCGGTCTTCAGATGTTAAAGTGCTTATATATTGTGGATTTCGCCCGCTAACTCTCTTGAAAGTGTCTTTACAGCCCGCCATACTGTTTGTTTTGTTGCCACACAACCACTCGCGCATGCGTACAAAGATGTCAACAAAGATCCTCCTATATGCGGGAGACTTGGGATGTCTGCGATAGCAAGTTAGCTTTGAAAGCTCAGAGCTCTATCAAAAGCCATGCCTTCTTCAAAACACAAAACAAACGCGCACAGCAGTTTGTAAAGCATCATGAGGCGCCGTTCCACTACCTCATGTCTCAAAGTACAGCATTACAATAATAATGAACACAAAACAATTTAAAGGGTACTGATCTGTACCACCTGACTGTTGCAGATGCATTTCGGCGTTGATATTGTTGCGCATGAATTTGAGTCATGAATTTACGCTCTGAGTATACGGTCACAGGGATCCATCTCTTCCGGACAGTAGCGGTTTTAGGCACGGGCGAACCGGGCGGCTGCCCGGGGCGGCATTTTTTCATGTCACATGGCTCATCGGCACGAGCTGTTAAAAAAAAAATCCTCTGTTTTCTATTATATATCATTTCAATTATTGCCAAATTGGCACCCCTGCTTGCTGAGAAGGTGCCGTCTGCCATGCACAGAAGCTATGTAAAGGGGGGTCTCCAACACGTTGTGCTTGTGGTGAGCGCAGTGCATGGTTGCATAGCAACGACAGACGCAATGGGAAAATCGGACCAAATTTTACTATTAATAATAAAAGATAAGCTAATGTGCATTGTAAATGTCAGTAATATATCTTTTTTGGCTCATTATTGTTATAAAAAATATTTAAAGGCTGAAATATGTGAGGTTTCTCTTTTTATAAAAACCTTTTTTGTCAAAACTTTATTTGAACGTGTACAGATTACATAAAAGACACTCCTTTAAAATCTGGCCATCATCTTTAATGTTATTATTTTAATGTTTATGTAAACAAAAAGTGCAAATTGATGCTAATTTTATATGTTATTTGCTGGTTTTCGACATAAAACTTGGTGAATTTATTTCAATTAAATAATTTTTTTGAAAAAAAAATTTGAAAAAAAAAAAGGGGGGGGGGGGGGGGCTCGAAGGGGGTCTCGCCCAGGGTGTAATTCAATGTAGAACCGCCACTGCTTCCGGATGACAGTAGTTTGGTGTGAACGCAGCATAAGCTGGCTCTTTTGGTTCAGGAAGAAGTGTAAAAGGCGGCTGCAGTTTCGTTTGTGGTGCTCGGTGACTGACGTCTGTCTAACTCTACATAGTGTGAAACCCGCTGATGACGTGTGATGGAAATGAATTGCGCGGAGGGATGGAAATGCATTGACGGGCAGTTAGGACATCTGATCGAACGCAATGATTAAAGGGGTGGTGTAATGCCCTTTTCACAAGATGTAAAATAAATCTCTGATGTCCCCAGAGTGTGTGTGTGTGTGTGTGAAGTTTTAGCACAAAATACCCCACAGATATTTTTATATAGCATGTTAAAGTCCCTTTTTGAAGGTTGAGCAAAAACACACTGTTTTGTGTCTGTTCCTTTAAATGCAAATGAGCAGCTGGGGGCGGGGTTTCAATAGCTGGCGTGTGTGTTAGCAGCTGCGATTACCTCTCTCACACACACACACACTACAATGAAAGAAACTGTTCTGCTTTTAATGTTAAACCGGAGTCAGACAAAGATGGAGAGACTCAAGAAGAAGTGACAACATGTAGAAGCAACAGGACGTCTCTGAAAGGTTAGTTGATGAGTTTATGTTGCTGACGTGGAGTTAACTATCTTCAATTAGCATATTCTGTCATGATAATCTATAAGTCGCTCGTATAGGAACTGTTGTGAGATGCACACAGAGTGACTTTCTATTGCATGTGAAAAGACGGATGCTAAAGTTTGAGCTGACTCACAAATGTGCTCGACTACAGCAACTCTTCCTCTTCTCAACAAGAACTGTGTGTCCCGGAGGCGGGGCTTATGTAAATTTTAGGGTTGGTGATGTCACTAACTCGGGAGGAATGTCGTGTAGTTCCTACCAGCCGTTTGTTGTAGTCCTTTTCTTTAAAAGCAAATATCTCCCTTTGCTTTGAACTTTGAGTGTTGTAACTTTGCAGATGTTGTTTTTGATCAAACAGCAACATTACACACTAATGAACCACCCCTTTAAAAAAAACATTTTATCATCCTACGCCTTCCAAAGACGATACAGTACATAGATCCGGCAGGGCTAATTTGCATATTCATGGTTCCACATATACTAATGAGGCAAGGGTGTCGAGTTACATTCAAGATATTTTAACACATGAAGAAATAATTTTCACAGGAATAAAATGTTAAATGTAATTTTGCGGGATTTAAGGGATACAATTATTGACTACAGGGGGACTCTTATCTCTTAAGATATTAAATCTTTTTGTGAGTCAAAAACCCACAGCACAATCAGTGTGGCCCAATTCATAAACAAATGGATTTGTGTTTCCATTAATTAGTATTATTTTCCACAATGCTTCTCTTGTTTATTTTGGCTTGCATTGTAACTATTTGTGGAGCGTGGATTCTCTGACTGCCCTCTCTTCTTTCATCAAACTTATTTGACATCTGACAAAATAAAATGAAACTAATAAAATTGAACCAATAGCAGAGTTTAGATTGACAAAACAAGATTGACATGTCTGAAAAACAAACTTTAGTCTTGACAAAGTTTTTTAATTTTTTTTTCAAATTAGGGATGAACATTTTGAAAATGAGAAAATATTAATAATAATTCTTCATATTTGAAAGCCGATAACCGATATCTTGGCCGGTAGATCTAAATGCAGATAGATAGCCTAGGCTACTATAATGTTTGAGAGCCTGCATTACAAAAACAAAACAAAAGCCTCACCATTAAAAGCAATGTCCCAAGCACACAATTATTATGTTCTCATTATAATGTTATGTAGCCAATATGACAGACTTGTGCTGCACATTTTGCACTTTATACTGTATTTTCCTTTTTTGAAGGGATTCCAATCATATTTCAAGCAATTTTAAAGTCATCATGTTGAACCGTGTCCATCTGAAGTGTCTCAGCTGGAGGAAATAATACATTATTTATCAGCTTTAATATATCGGCCTAATTTTCTTTTTTGGGACGATAGCGATAACATAAAAAAATTACCATATCGGCCGATACCGATATGATGGCAGAAATATCGTGCATCCCTATTTAAAATAGATTTAAGGTCAGGATAGATAGAGAAAGAGATAGTTGAGATATTATGAGGTGTTGCTCAAGTGTTGCTAGGTGGTTGCTACATGGTTGCTATGTGCACATTCATAAGTTTTTGTTGCTTTTAAACTTGATGCGCTAAACTTGTGATTTGCATATCATCCAAGCAGCCTAAATAATATTAATGAACTTTTCTCTATGTAGTTATGATAGATATATATAAGAGCTTAGAGACATTGATACAATATATAGTGAAATATCTGCTTGCTGTCATTCAATCTTTCATTAAAGTTTAAGAGCGCAAAACAACAGTTTAAGATGTTAAAGCAACACAACGGACTGCCCTATTTTGATTATGATTATGATTATTACTGTATGATACACTCATCTAAAGTAGTTAATAGTGATGCACACTAAAACTCGTGAAGCTGAAACATCATGTTTGTAATATAATGTCCAGCCCTCATTCATTTTCCTGCGCTGATAAATGAGACTCGCGGATGCGCGCGCACGTCACTGGGACAGCGCGAGGAGCAAACACACACACACACACACACTATGAACACAGGACTGCAATAAGGGTAAGATACTGAGTGGCTATTTATTTATTTGTATTCTTATGAATTAGTAGTCTTGAGTCTTATAAGAATGTATAAAGAATGTATTTATTTATAAGATTTATAAGAATGTATAAAACAGGAGAGACATGGGATGGAGAGTTAGGCTATAGTCACGCCAGTAACTAGATTACAGATTTATGAGCTCATAAGGTAAAGAGTGCTACAGAATAAGCGGTGTAAAGGAATAAGTTGCTCTATTGCACAAGATTAAACACAAAATACTGTAAAGTGGCAAAACGAATAAGTGGTGTTGACGTGTTCAGTGAAACTCTTGTGCTGTTATTGAGGTGAGATATGTGTAAAGTTAGGGACACGTTTGGTTGAGGGTGAGTTAACCTGTGTGTGAAGGTCAACAGTGTATTTATGGATGTAATTACAGAAATTAATCACACCTGTAATTACATGTATGTCTTTTAAAAAATATTTATATGTAGCTACACAATAAGTGCATTGTATCAAATTGTTTATTTAAATTTTAGTACATACTAAAGACACTAAATATAAAATGGGTCGGACTAAAATATTAATAACACACATAAATTGTACTTTTCACATCTTTATGAATGATGAATTATGGGTCTTTTAATTTTTTATATTTAAAAAAAAATGAAGGTGATAATTAACAATAGTGTGTATATTTTATTAACAAAATTGTGGTTCAGTGTTGTATATAAATATTATGAATATTTCACTGATGAAACCAAGAGATACATGGTTGAGAATAACTGCATGTTTGCATTAATAATATGAAGCATGTTGCTACTTGTGCAACATAACTCAAAGTCTAATATAAACATGTCATTTCCATTCACTCTAAATCACACACTTTTGAGAGTCAACTTCAACTTGAGTGAAATGAAAACTTCAACATCGTTTTTTGTTTTTAAGAAGAGTGTAAAAGCATTACTAATAGAAAAATATAATGCATCAATTTAGCAGGAAATGTGATATTTGATTTATGTCTTTGTATATGTGCTGCAAAGTAGACGTGTGTTGTAAGCGCACCTCTTTGGAATTGTAATTGAACTTATGTTGATAAGGGGCAGATATTATACGTTTATCTTCTTTCTGCTCCTTTTCATTTCTTTTTCAAAAGAATGAAATAAAATATAAATGAAAAATGAAATGAAACTTAAAATAATAAAGCACATTTCACTAAAAATAATAAATTGTTTTTTTTGACATTGTGTCATAAATAATTTAGGATATTTTACATGATATGTAGATTCCATTAAAGAAATCAAGCCTTAAAAAACTACTAAAAAATACCATGTGTAATATATATTGTTACCATCATTTTTTTACGTAACATTTTGACCAATTATGGACCATTCCCACAAGCATTTTTCAGTTGATCAGTATTTCTGTTTTCTTGATAGTCCTCTTTAGGTTATGAAACATCATCTGTTTAAAGGGTTCTTGACAGGCTACGCAACTAGCATTCAAAGCCCAAGAAAGGCAAAGATATCGTTATAGTAATCAATGCGACTCTGGTGGATTAACCTCAGTTTAATGCAGCGATGTGAGTGCTTTGACTGCGCAAAAAGACATAATTTACCATTTTATTTACAAAATATGAATCTTTAGTGCAGCACGACGCATGCATGTTGTATTGACGAGAGTGGAGATGCTTGTGTGTGAACATGCGTCAGAGATTAATATAGTTTTGTATGTAAAGTCTTTCTCAGATTATGAAGAGCCAAACAAGAAAAAAATCATTCTTCTACTCTTCTCTTCTCTTCTACTCTTCTACTACACACGCACACACACACACACACACACTTACATTTTCCTTTCTACTTATATTTTTGCTCTCATGTTCCCATATTTTATAACGCACACATTCTTAAATTTTACACTTATATTCATATATTTTTTATGCACACATTTATACAATTTACTCTTATGCAAATGTATTAGGTATACATTTAATGTTATAAATAATAAATGTATGTAAGAAGAAAATGTATGTATGTCTGAAAGAATTTGTGTATGTAAGAGAATAATATATGTATGGAAGGCAAGTCTGGTGCGACCGGGGGTCACCGGGGACAGGCCCTGAAGAGTGTGTGTGTGTGTGTGTGTGTGTGTATGTGACAGTAGAAGAGTATGGCCTCTCATATCAGATTGTCCGTTGTGTTCTTGAGTGATCTCTGACAGATGTCCTTGCAGAGTAGTACAATCCACGTTTGTAGACCGGTTCTCTTATACTGTGGATGCTTTTTGTAGGACTTTTCCAGCAGTTTGCGGGCTCTATCATACACCCGGCGTAACGCAGCGCAGGCGCGACACAAGTGTGTTTTGCTAGTTTCAGCCCTACGCAGTTATCATTTTCACGTCCCTGCGCCACGTTGTTTAAATAGCAAATGTGTTTGCACCCATCTGTGCGCCCATGGGCTGCTGGGTCTGAGAACGAGTGTGTGTTCAGTACGCATTGTTGGCGCGTTGCTATTTTGAGGAACTGAAATAAACTGAGCCGGTTGACCGACTGAAACCTGGTTCTAAAGTCAATGGCGCATTTATTATTTTTGTTATTTAAAGAGCGCGTTAGTAATGTGCGCCTATAGGCAAGTCCCACAGCGCACGTACACCTTGTCCCGTAGATGGTCTCACTTTAAACCTCACACACGCACACGGCTTTACCCTCGCGCATGAGAAGATCCGTTTCCTCGCTAGAGAAGCGTTCAGATCCTTAAAAAATGGCCCTACATCTCTCTAGGCTATTTTAAGATTCTGTGAAAGCGTTTAGGATGGAGGTATGCGTCACACTAACCGATCTTTCTTTAGAAGAACAGATTTATCAGTAACCAGGGTTTGTGTGCACCTGTGCATCCCACACGTCCAAACTCTTGCCTGTATTCACTCCCTCAATGAGTCGTAACAGAGGTTCACTTACTTTTTCCCAATCGCATGTCAGTTCATAAATTCATACAACATTCTTCCTCCACGTTTTGCCTTGGAAAATATCATGAGTTTAAGTTTGTTTAAAAATATTTGTTTAATGAACTTTCCTGATCACAAGTGCTGCTTTGCATTGTTGTTTACTCTTTTGTGTGCTGAACTGACATGCTGCTCAACTAGTTCCTTGCTCTGGTGGCATTCTTGGCAGAATTCCTAAATGCCGGCAGGATAACAGTTTAGTAACATTTGCATAAACAAGCGTTGTGATAATGCCTTATCGTGCCAATATATAGTGAAACATCTGCTTGCTGCCATTCATTTTTGCACAAGTGTAATTAAAATGCATTTGAATGCCCCCCCCCCCCCACCCCCTGATTTTGAAACATTTTTCCTTTTAAATCTGTTCTATGGATTAATTGCTATATCACATCCTTAGTTCTTATAAGCATGACATTTTGCAATCACTCTGTTTTCGTCACATGGTAAAGAGTCATTTTTTGCCACAGGCAAAAAAGATCAAGAAAGACAGCAGTTTCTTGGTAATCTTATTGACAAATTACTGTGAGCAATGCAAATCAAGTCAAGTCAGGTTTGTTTACATTCCTCATCATTCAAGTGGGAAAGTTTTTTTTTATCACATGCACAGAATTAGTATTTACCCAAAAAAGAAAGTGCTGTCATTACTCAGTGTAGCCTCATTTATTTAATAGAAAACACAAAATAGGATAATGTTCCAGGGGTGATTATAGGATTTCAGTATTAGGGGGGCTCAGCCCACAATGAGGGTATGATTTAAAATAATATACAAAATAATAATAATATATTGTTTGTATAGGGTAGACATGAACATATATGATAGGTTTGTGTGAATATCTATGCATCTTATTCACTGTATTTTATTACAGTGCTCATTCTGAGGCAGTTAAAATAGAGACAGGTTCAGGTCACACAATAAAACTAACAGTGAAATTAAATTAAATCATTAAACCGAACGCTGCCGACTTGAGACAGTGCCGTCTCCACTTGACTGACGCATGCCATCAAAGTACTGTGAAAACTATTCGAGAGCAGCGGCTGATTCATTCTGCGCAGTTTCTCCAGAGCGGCTCCATGAGCTCTGATGACGACACAGCTGATCCATGATTGGGCAGATTCACCGCATGACAACGATCACGTGTGTTTCGTGTTTATTCTCACACCTTCAGTTCCACTAATACTCCCAAATCTCTTTTTTTATAACAGTAAAATCTCTTTTCATGCAGTCGCAATATTATATTGTATCATGTTTTATCAAAATAAAACTGATTTTTTTTAAAAAGTACACCCGACTTCATTGATAGTATATAGGCCTATGTTGAACTTTATTCTTGTACAACAGACGCCGTATTTAGCAGTACTGTACATAAAGTATTTTTTTTTTAAGTTTCTGAAAAAGTCGTTGTATTTGACAAATATTGCATTTATTTCACTTCAGCTGTGGTAAAGTATGCAAACACAGAGCGAGCGTCACTACGGGAAGCAGAAAGTGTCCGACTTCACATCTCAGTTTTCAGCTCCTCCCACCTGTACGCGGCAAACTCTCAACGAACGGTTTCATCCAGCACAACCGATGTCCAACACACCTAAAGACGACTGTAGGTCTGGAGTGCAGACCAGTGGGAGTGAGGACAATGGTGGAACCAGAGGGAAGGAGGGAGCCCGGTGGAACCAGAGGGGTGGAGGGTCGAGGCGTAGCCAGAGTGGCGATGAACCAAGGGTGGAGCCAGAGGGGACGAGAGACGAGGGACCCAAGGTGGTGCCAGAGGGCCGAGGGACCAAGGGTGGAGCCAGAGGGGACGAGGGACCAAGTTGGAGCCAGAGGGACGAGGGACCAAGGTGGGTGCCAGAGGGATGAGGGACCAAGGTGAAGCCCAGAGGGGACGAGGGACCAAGGTCGTGCCAGAGGGATGAGGGACCAAGGTGGAGCCAGAAGGCTGAGTGACCAAGGTGGTGCCAGAGGGACGAGAGACCAAGGTGGTGCCAGAGGGGACGAGGGACCATGTTGGAGCCTGAGGGACAAGGGACCAAGGTGATGCCAGAGGGACGAAGGGACCATGGTGGAGCCTGAGGGACGAGGGACCAAGGTGATGCCAGAGGGATGAGGTACCAAGGTGGTGCCAGAGGGACGAGGGATCAAGGTGGAGCCAGAGGGCCGAGGGACCAAGGTGGAGCCAGAGAGATGAGGGATCAAGGTGGAGCCAGAGGGATGACGGATCAAGGTGTTGCCAGAGGGCCAAGGGACCAATGTGGTGCCAGAGTGGACGAGGGACCAAGGTGGAGCCAGAGGGACGAGGGGATCAAGGTAGTGCCAGAGGGACGAGGGATCAAGGTGGAGCCAGAGGGGATGAGGGTGGATCAAGGTGGAGCCAGAGGGATGACGGATCAAGGTGGAGCCAGAGGGCCGAGGTTGAGCTAGGGGGGACAAGGTGGACGAGGGACCAAGGTGATGCCAGAGGGCCGAGGTTGAGCCAGGGGGACAAGGGGACGAGGGACCAAGGTGGAGCCAGAGGGCCGAGGTGAGCCAGAGGGACGAGGGACCAAGGTGGAGCCAGAGGGACGAGGGACCAAGGTGATGCCAGAGGGACGAGGGACCAAGGTGGGCCAGAGGGGACGAGGGACCAAGGTGGAGCCAGAGGGACGAGGGATCAAGGTGAAGCCAGAGGGCCGAGGTTGGAGCCAGAGGGACGAGGGACCAAGGTGGAGCCAGAGGGACGAGGGATCAAGGTGAAGCCAGAGGAACGAGGGGATCAAGGTGGAGCCAGAGGGACGAGGGATCAAGGTGAAGCCAGAGGAACGAGGGATCAAGGGTGGAGCTAGAGGGACGAGGGGATCAAGGTGGAGCCAGAGGGACGAGGGGATTAAGGTGGAGCCAGAGGGGACGAGGTGGAGCCAGAGGGACGAGGGATCAAGGTGAAGCCAGAGGAACGAGGGATCAAGGTTGGAGCCAGAGGGCCGGGGTGGAGCTAATGGGTCAGAGAGCCGTGGTGAAAACACCTTACACCTGGTCTGGTGTGTCTGGGGAGGTCGATAGGATGGTGGAAGGTTTGCCCCGACCCAAAACAAGGTCTTCAGGGTCCGTCGTCGAGGGTGGCTGGTGACTGCAAGGCAACAAAAGTTCTTGACAAATGACAAAAAATTCTGGCTCTCCCAATTGCACTCTATAATCCGTTATTTTGGTCCTGTTTTCTGTCACGATTAGATCCAAGGAAGACGGAGATGATTGAAAGGTTACAAGGTTGTTTAATAAATAACTCAGAAACATAGCCAGCAGGCAAGACAGCGTGCAACGCACAAACAATACCGGACACTAGACCGAACACAGTCAGGGAACTTAAATACAAAGTGCCGATTATCTAAACGATTAGCAGCTGTGATGAATGTGATTAGTGTCCATGGTGACTGGCGGGAAACACAGACAAGGAAACACGTGAGGAATTAAAACAAACAAAAAAATCTATGAACTGAATACAACTGAACATAATGGTGACAAACATGTTTAGCAAGCCTTAACAAATTGACAGATATTTGAGTCATATCACATCAGTTTGTTCACAACTCTGACTGCTTGTGTGAAAGTTTTATTTAGACCGGCCTTCCTGTATCTTTTGGTTTGCACAGGTATGACGATATCTATAGATAGTATCATCAAAATATTTGCTATTCAGATAAAATGTCAACTCATAACACTTTTGATATTTTTCCTACACGAGTTTAGATAAGACATTTCACTCCGAGTTTAAACAGACATTTACATGTGTCAATATTTAATAATAATGGTTTCAAACGAATAGGATGTGCGCAACCTCTTCACAGGAACTATCTATCTATCTATCTATCTATCTATCTATCTATCTATCTATCTATCTATCTATCTATCTATCTATCTATCTATCTATCTATCTATCTATCTCTTAATCTAAACAGTATTACTGTGTGTTTAGGTGTAGGATTCACATCCAGAAGAGTAAGCAGTTGTACCGAAGACGGCCTGAACTCTGTTGACCACCCGAAGCTGATCGCACGTACAGTACACACAGAATCAACACTGACAGCTGAGAGACTTATCAGACTTCGCTTTTACTTTTCCCATGCACAATGGCTTTATTGAACGCCTGGAACGTCTCTTTGGAGATCAACAACAGCTATTTTCAAATCCAACTTCTCCGAATTAGAGGACACACAACTCACGGGGAAGAACTGGGCAGCTCTGTTCATTCTGGCCATCATATTTTTCACTGTTGTGGGGAATATACTGGTAATTATGGCGGTGTCCATCGAAAGCAAGCTTCACAATGCCACCAACTACTTCTTGTGCTCACTGGCCGTAGCGGACATGCTGGTGGGGATTCCTGGTTATGCCAGTCTCACTTATCAGTATTCTTTACAGTAAGTGCTACGCTTTTTTCTTTTTTAAACAACAAATGCACATAAATAGTCTGAAAATGTTTTTGGAAGCATGCAAGCAAACCAGAACTGAAACTGAAAGGGCTGTATGGACGAGTCTCACGAAAGCTAACTAAAAATACTTGTTTTTGTTTGTTTTTTTACTGTTATGTAAAAAAAAAAGTAATTTCCCTTGAATGGGCTTCATTGTTTTTATGCCAAATATATATTAGTGACACTTTACAATAAGGTCCTGTTCATTAACGTTAGTTAATGCATTAACTATTTAACAATGAGCGATATTTGTTACAGTAATTTATTCATTTTGTTAATGTCAGTTCATAAAAATACAGCTGTTCACTGTGAGTTTCAGGTCAATTCAATAATATTAACAGATACATTTTTGATTTTATTAATGTATTGATAAATGTTTGAATTATTAACATTAACGAAGATAATTCAATGCTTTTGAAGTATTTTTCATTATTATTTAATGTATTTATCAAATGTTTGAAACGGTATTGTAAAGTTTTACCAATCATTTCTTTACTTTTTCTTCTTTTCTTTCTTTTTTTTTTGTGGTGAAATATAGCCCAGGCATGTCCTTTGTGAGATTCACCTGAATTTTAAAGTTTGAAATAATTGTAATATCAGTTTATTATAGATACTATATATTGTTTGTGGAACAACTTAAGTAATGCTAAGTCATACCATATAGACAAAACCATTGTTTTTTCAGGAATTGATTTTTAGTTCCTTTTTGAGTTCCTGAGACAACAGGGAACAAAGGCTACAGTCGTAACCCGAGACGATTTTGTTTCATAACGTGTCTTCTTTGGGGCTGCTAAATAAGAAAATATTTAAAATACACATTTTTATCTGATAAAAAGAGAGATCTTCTCTGTAAAACTTTTAACCTTCAACTGTAATATGTCACCAAAATCTGACCTGGCTTTATCCAATCTTCAGATTTCTGTTTCAGAAAAGGATGCAAATGAGTGCATATTTAATTAGATAATGCATCATTTGCATATTAAAACATTTCAGAAAAATGTTGTCTTTACGTATTAAAGTGTACTTTATTTGTGTTACAAGTAGGCCTACATTACAAATTCATTACGAGTGTCTTCGAAACATACAAGTAATATACCCTATTACCATTTTTATTTTCTTAATATTTAATTTAGACGTTTTTTTGCCTTTTATTAGGATAGGTACAGTACCTAGACAGGAAGTGAGGTGAGAGAGATTGAAAAAAAAATATTATAAAAAAGTGAACTTTTCAGACTTTTATGTTTATTGTTATGAAAAATGCACAAAAATAATTGTAAATTTTTACTGCAAGAAAATAAAAGCCATAAATCTAAACAAGTTGAGTCCCCAAATTTGAGGTTGATATCTTTAAAAAATGATCTTTCAGTGTGAGAGTGTTTGGCTGCAGTACCGAACGCTTCCACTAGAGGAAATTCGTCTCCCATTGATTTCCAATGCGCTCATTTTTGACTGTGAGGAGTGTGACTGTTTTTTTGTTTTTTTTTCAGGACCATTTAAGCGAATCATGTCTATGATATTTTTTGTGTTCACACAGCAAGTGCCAAAACCTTTAGCAATTTTCGTACCATTCCGATGAATACATTTTTTTTTTTACATTTTTTTAAATTCAAAAATGACCGAAGAGCCCCAGAAAAAAGTGCGCGGTACACCATGTGAATGGTTTGTGAAAATACTAGGTTTAAACACGTAGCTTCTGAAGCGTACTCCTCCTGTTGTCTGTTTCCAGATCACACTGGCCTCTCCCTGAACTGCTGTGTCCCATGTGGATCTTCCTGGAGTGTGCTCTTCTCCACCGCCTCCATCATGCACCTGTGCGCCATTTCTCTGGACCGCTACATCGGCATCCGTGACCCATTCAAATACGGCCGGCAGCAACTCACTTTGGCAAGGCCATGCTTAAAATAATCACTGTGTGGACCATTTCTATAGGTGAGAATGAAGCATCCAGTGTTACAGAGTTTCAAAAGATAGCGTTGTGGTGTGTGTGTGTTGTGTGTGTGTGTGTGTGTGTGTGTGTGTGTGTGTGTGTGTGTGTGTGTGTGTGTGTGTGTGTGTGTAAGGATGTACAAAAGTAAAACAACATGCTAGCTTCAAGGATAAACGTGTCACAGAAGTTAATCCTGCACTCAGCTCCTTAGCGATTTTTGGATTGTTTCTTATGTGCCGCTACAAGTTAGTCTTGACTTTATTTGCATAATGTTTTTATGTGCCGCTACAAGTTAGTCTTGACTTTATTTGCATAATTTCTCGCTTAACTCGTTTTTTGAAATTTTCATTTTTTCATTTTTCGTTTAGCTTTTTTGGCATTGGAATCACTGTAGACTGCAGGGACTTTTTGTAATTCGCCTTTGGCTAAGCCACGCCCTAGAATGTAGATTGACCAATCACAGCGCAGCCAAGAACGAGCTCCACAGCGGTCCGACACCTTTTTCACAGCGCTCCATTGACTTTAACACAGGCGTCTCATATTGTTGGTCTCGGCAGGCTATTATAGTTTTATCAGAAATATGGGTTAACCGTTGTGCCTGGGGCATTTGTAACACAGATACGCGTTTCCCAGAGAGGTTAGGTGTCCGTTTTTTTTCCCTGTCACAAAACCGAAGGCAAATCCTGACAAGTGTCGTCTTTGGATTAAACTGATGTGGACGTCCTCAGTCAGCGAAACCCTCAAGATCAACAACACACTTTTGTCTCTAAGATACATTTAGCTTTTAACCTTACTGTGAAGTTATACTAGTTAGACAGTTTTATGCTGGTTTAGGGTCATGATTTCGGTTCTCTACTCTAATTGTTGATACGCTAGCACACGCTGCTAATAAATACAACTTTATACTGGCGTAGTCCGTTTTGCTCTGTAAATAATAACGATTATAGAAGTGAATAGAGACCCAGCTTTGCATGACAGTGTTTCTCCTGATATTGTGAGTCCCAGTCTCCGTCTCCATTAGGATATGCGGTGGTTCATGTTTTGACTGTGACCGTTATGCTTTTGCCTCTATTTGGATGCCTTTGTAGTTGCTTGCGTTTCTCCGGTATGTCTTGAATATAGCCTTCGAGCGCACACTGCGGGCTTTTACCTACTTCTATCGGACACTTTATTTGCTGCTTTATAAAAGTTTGATCAAAGTTCAGCAGGAAGAGCCGTCACTGCATATGCCATGTTGATACCAAACGCAGAGCCCCAGATGAAGTTGACGGACGTAGCAACAGTAACTAAGGGGGCGGGGGCTTAGCCAAAGGTGAATTGCAAGGACACATTTCATAAAAAAATTGGTCCTAACTGCTCAGCACATTCCTTGAGTAATCGACCCCCTATATTATCAAGCCAAGGTGCCTTCCTGATTTTACACTGTTTAAAAACTGTTATCACATCAAAAGGGACACAATAATTCTCTCCGTTTATCCCACATCCTCAATTTACTGTTTAAAATCATAAGTATCAAATCTCAAATAAAAATTATTTGAATCCTGTGACAAAACTGCATCTGAACTGAATCCATTCAAACTAATTATATTATTTATTTTCATACAATCCTGTTATTAAATGCTTCCCCTCCCAAACAGAACCTATATGTCCCATAACTCGAGATCTTCCTTATAAACTGCTTTAGCCCTTATAATTTTACGGTCCCACTTTATATTAAGTGGCCCTAATACCTGTGAACTTACATGGTAACTACATGTGTACACAGTATGTAACTACAGTGTAAGTACACATTGGTACATAGTATCTACAACTGTATTATTAGTGTAACTACACGTATGTAACAAACCACGTAATGGTATGTGTAAGTACAAATGTGTAACAGGACATTGGTAACAACACTTTTTTCACATTAGTAAGTACACATGTGTAACAGGAATTATGTAACTATATTTTGTAACAACAATATGTAGCCTATTTGTTGTTCCACTTCCACATGCAGTCTTAGATACTGCAGTTACCAGTTTGGGTATAAATGTATTTAATTTCCAACAGTGGACAGTTCCTATGGAATTATCATGTAACGACACTGATGTACACAACAATTACCTTAACAATTACACTTTATATTAAGTGGACAGTTTCTGAGGAGTTACCATGTAACACTGGTATCACAAGGTGAAACTTTAGTTGTAATTCAACATTAGTCCTGCCAGTCATAAATACATGTATTCCAACTGGAAACTGCAGTATCTAAGACTGCATGTGGAAGTGGAACAACAAATAGGCTACATATTGTTGTTACAAAATGTAGTTACATAATTCCTGTTACACATGTGTACTAACTGAAGTGAAAAAGTGTTGTTACCAATGTCCTGTTACACATTTGTACTTACACATACCATTCTGAGGGTTGTTACATACGTGTAGTTACACTAATAATACAGTTGTAGATACTATGTACCAATGTGCACTTAAACTGTAGTTACATACTATGTACACATGTAGTTACCATGTAAGTTCACAGGTATTAGGGCCACTTAATATAAAGTGGGACCAATTTTACTCTTAATTTCTCTTTTAGCCTGTAATGCTCTACTGTATTCCCCTCTTTAAAAGCCCTATTTCTTTTTGACAGAAGAATCTTACGTGATTTTGTAACCCACGGTTTGCTGTTGGAATTTCCTAAAAGATTTCACAGGTATTAACATATCCTCACTAAAGGTCACATAACTACACATTTCATCCGTTACTTGATCAATATCTGAACCAGAGTCCATAAAAAAAACCTTTTAACCGAAGCGCTAAAGCATCTTCAGACCAGTCGTTCATCTTGATTAACTGTGCCTTCTCATGTTTCAGAACAGTTGTGTATGGAGGACCATATTAATGATATAAGTAATACGATCTGAAGTTCCCAAAGACATGCTCGTCGTCGATGAAAACATGTGCAATATATATCATATATATATATATATATATATATGGAAATGATGGACAAATGATCAGCTCCATCCCACAACTTCCTTCCGGGTGATATCGTGCTTTTGGTTGATGACTCAGCACCACATAATTCATGGATTACTGGAAATATGATTCAGACATTTCCAGATAATCAAGGCTTTGTTCGTCAAGTGCAACTTAAGACCAAGACAAACTGTTTGTTTATAAATCTGCCTTCTGCAAGAGGTGGATATTTTACATTTTCCTTTAATAAGTGTCACCCCCCCCCCCCCCCCCCCTTTTTTTTTCTAATAGACATGAAAATGCACATTTCGAATTTAAATGTTTGTAATTCAAGAATGCTTTGGAATATAGATGTAAGATTGGTCTTGTTTTAAAGAAGACATTTGGCAGATTTTTGGAGAATTGAAATCAATTAAGAAAGTTAAACAGAAAAAAGCTATAGAAGTTTGAGTTTATGAAAATGTACAATGTAAAAAAAAAATATTATTAATATTTTATATAAAAAAATAATTTTTTCAAAACCTGGGTGACTCTAAAACTAAAAGAAAAAGAAAAAAAAAGCCAAAAATCTGAACAAGTTGTGTTTCAAATGTTAGGTTGATATCTCAGAAAATAAGCTTTCAGTGAGATTTAGTTTGGGCGCAGTACCACACTTCTCCACTAGTGGACATTACTGCCCATATAACCATTTCCATATGTGTTTTTTCTTTTTGTGTTCTTGAAAATGTGTACAATTTTCAGACCTTTTTTTCTAAAAGAATTGAATGGATGCTATCTTTTGAACTCTTGGCATGAAAACAAACTGAGGTTTCTACCATTCTTTCATGATTTTTCATGTTCATCACTATTTCAAAATAAAGGACTGAACACGCCTTAAGAGTATGAAAATATTCTTGTTGCAAATTGATAGATTACGGCTCCTCTGTCATTTATTTTGAGAATCAGTCACCAAATATGCAAACTAGAGATTGTAAGCTTTCAAATGATATATAGTTTGTCAATATTAGTTTAGGTTTAGTATAGGATATTACCGTTTTAAATATGTAATGGCCGTGGGCCCGCCGGTGGGCGGGCCACTTCACATCGATGGTAAATTCACTCGGTGCTGACACTGTGTTATGGACTTTTACAAGGACTCAGTGCTGAAGAATTGATGTATTATAAATGTGCAAACATTTATGATTGATGTAAAAAAAATCATATTTTTTATATTTTGAGATCTTGAATTTTCAAATGTCTCCTATGTGTTTTTATTCTTTAATTCGATCTTAAGTTGAATCAAGTTACTTTCAAAAGTTGATTTGATTTCTACCATAGACATCAGTGTTTATAACCGAACTATCCCAGTACTTCAGTGATCATTTGAATATTTGTAACAGAAATAATGATACAGTGTGGTTGAAAAGACTTTTTGTAAAGCTGTTTCATATTTATACCTGATAACTGCTCTCTGTGGGTCAACGGCTAGTCTTTTAACGATTAATCGTGCAGCTCTAATATATATACTCACAGACTGAATGAGTGAGAAAACAAGGAACAGGTGGGACTAATCAATTAACAAATGAGTAACTATGGAAACCAGGGAAACCGGGACTAAACTCAAAGAAGCAAAACACAGATGATAGGTATCCCCAGTATTCATCGAAAAACGTAAAACTTTGATTGCGTTTTGGCCGTTCATCTACTCGACAACAGCGGTTTGGGGGTCTGAAAACACAAACTTTTGAAAGCGGTTTAAAAGTGCAAGTTTTTTAAAAGCGACACCGTGTAAATTTCTGAAACAGTGGCGCTATGACTACTGCATATTACGTGTTCAGTCTTTAGCGTTTCTTTACAAAGTGACGTCGCCATCTACTGGCCTGGCAGCAGAATACAGCATTTTAGTCATTTTCGCAGATCCGTGTGAACAGGGATGGGTTTGACAATGGTGTCATTGACAGTCCTTTTTGAACATTCTGTTGACTATAAGTAACTTTGCAACTACAACTACCTCTCATTAGAGTATTAGACTGTCTGCTTAATATCTGTTAACTCTTTATTTTGATGCTCCCCAACAGACATTATATTGACTGTAAGTAACTTTGCAACTACATGTCAACTTATTCAAACCCATACTCTACTAATACACTAATGCGAGTTAGTAGACATGTAGGTGCAACGTTACTTATAGTCAACAGAATGTGTTAAAGGGGCTATGTGTAGTTTTTCTACTAAAATGAATAAATTTTTTATTGCCTGGTGTGTGAAGGGGTTGTAATCTTACAATAAAATGATCCACTTGGCGGGTTTTGCTATTACCTCTGATAAGCAAGTATTCCTATTTCTATGTGAAGTCTCCGGGTCGGATTTGCCACGAAATCCAGTGACGTGACTGAGACCTGCATGCGCGCTCCCGAGCGTCTCACCTCGTCTACTGACTTTGCACTCAATAACAACGACACTACAACTTATGGCATGGAGTCTGCTAACACTAAGAAACGACTAGCACAACACAGACTACAACACAAACTCCACATAATAATAAAAGCATGCGCACTCGCTTGTAAACGTATTGGTTGCAATCTGAAACATCACCGCTAGATGCCGCTGAGAACTACACATAGCCCCTTTAAAGGGACCATCAAATAAACTGAAACCAAATAGCGTAACCAGTGAGATCACGAGATGGGTTAAAACAATCTTCCTGAAGTGATCCTTGACTCCAGTTGTTGTTTTCTTCTTTCCTCTCAGTGTTGTCGCTGCCCATTCCCGTGATGGGTTTCCAGGACCAGCAGAAGGTGTTTGTGAATGGCAGCTGCGTGTTGAACGAGCCTCGCTTCGTCCTGGTGGGCTCGTCCGTGGCCTTCTTCGTTCCTCTGGTCATCATGGTGGTCTGCTACTACCTGACTCTCCGGGATCTCCAGAAACACAGCTCCTCTTTCCCGCTGGAGAGCAAGGGCCACTCCACGTGTGCTTCCGCTAAGACAAGAGACACGAGTCGGCTCAACAGTGCGTCCTCCACTAAGAAGTCCAAGAAGTTTCCGATCAGCAAACGTCTGTTCAGAGCTCAACTGGGCCAAGGTAAAAAAGGCATGATGCAAAACATAAAAAACGAGCAACGAGCCTCCAAAGTCCTGGGGATCGTCTTCTTCCTCTTCCTGGTCATGTGGACTCCGTTCTTCATCACGAATGTGCTGATCGCTATCTGTCAGGACGACTGCAGTGAGGTCCTCTATAAACTCATTAACTTCTTCGTCTGGGTGGGGTACGTGTCCTCGGGAGTGAATCCGCTGATCTACACCCTCTTCAACAAGACGTATCGCCAAGCCTTCGCGCGCTACCTACAGTGTAAATATCACGAAGAGAAGAAGGTCCAGTTCAACAGAACAAGCTGACACACGCTTACAACTGACCATTAATGGACTAGTCGGACTCGGATCCTTAAAGGTGTGGTTGATTATGATTTGACTTTTCTAACTGTAGTGAGTGTGTAATGTTGCTGTTTGATCATAAACAACATCTGCAAAGTTACAACGCTCAAAGTTCAAAGCAAAGGGAGATATTTGCTTTTAAAGAAAAGGACTACAACAAACGGCTGGTAGGAACTACAGGACATTCCTCCCGAGTTAGTGACATCACCAACCCTAAAATTTACATAAGCCCCGCCCCCTGAACACACAGTCCATGTTGAGAAGAGGAAGAGTTGCTGTAGTCGAGCACATTTGTGAGTCAGCTCAAACTTTAGCATCCATCTTTTCACATGCAATAGAAAGTCACTCTGTGATCTCACAACAGTTCCTATACGAGCGATTTATAGATTAGCATGACAGAATATGCTAATTGAAGATATTAACTCCACGTCAGCAACATAAACTCATCAACTAACCATTCAGAGACGCCCTGTTGCTTCTACATGTTGTCTACAGTCTCTCCATCTTTGTCTGACTCCGGTTTGAACATTAAAGGCAGAACAGTTTTTCTGTTGTTTTAGTGTGTGTGTGAGGTAATCACAGCTGCTAACACACGTGAGCTCTTGAAGCTCCGCCCTCTGCAGCAGCTCATTTGCATTTAAAGGGCCAGGCACACAACTTTAACATGCTATATAAAAATATCCGTGGGGTATTTTGTGCTAAAACTTCACACACACTCTCTGGGGACATCAGAGATTTATTTTACATCTTGTGAAAAGGGCATTTTACCACCCCTTTAAAGACTATCTCGCCATCCAAATGATCTATGTACTTCTAATATGAGGCTGATTGTTTGTTGTGAGTTTTATAAGATCAGTTTATCTTTCTTGTGTAATGGGACATAACAAATATTTCCAATACAAATAAGGATTAAAGGCCATATGCATATCCATATCCGCTTTTCAAGATGCACGTGGACATTTGTCTGATCCGTGGCATGATTGTGGACTGTTGATTCTGTTTGATCTAATATTTGATGTTTTTTACAATGTTGTAGATTTAATGAGGATTGCTAAAATTATTGAATGTATTTTGAGACAAAGGTCTTCTTAATGATTTTCAGTTTTGTTCAAGGTCATTAAACAGTTTTTCAATAACTGATGAATATTTAAAAGTGTTTTTTTTATGGGGCAAAAGGCACAATAATTAACATGATAATAAACTTTTTCATTTGTTGACGAGACATGGTTATTCAGATGGGAAATATCATATGTCAAAACTTAGAGATAATCACCATATTTAAAATAAAACCATCATATTTAGAAATATGATATTATTATAATAAAATATCATTTGTTGTTACTAAAGTAAATTAGTTTGGGATAATTATATTTTAAATTATTTTGGGATCTCATTCAATGGTTTCAGAATATTTACTTTTTTTAAATAATTTTGTTTCTGTATTTTTTTAAATTAACATTTTATTTATTCAGTATATTTATTCAACAAAAACTATTTTATTTAACAAAATAACAGAAAATAGTACACACTTTTCTAAAGTGGTTGTTTTGAACAAGTATTAACTTAGACATTATTAAAAACACGTTATTTTAGCTGGAGTATTTGTATTTGTGTCTTTTGCCCCGCGTGTCTGTGGAGTAAAAGACCTCGCCACCTCATATTATACGATTTTTAAACAAAATAAACCACTTTAATTATTTATTTTCACACAAAATCTGTTGCTCCACAAATGTTCAATACAAACATGTTTTTTTTCTGCAATCATACACTATGGGAATAGTGAAAAGCACATTTATCTTAAAGGGGTTGAATATGATTTCACTTTTCTAACTTTAGTTAGTGTGTAATGTTGCTGTTTGATCATAATTCATATTTTCTTTTAAAGAAATCACTTTTTAAGGACTACAACAAACGGCTGGTAGGAACTACACGACATTCCTCCAGGGTTAGTGACATCACCAACCCTATCCTTTACATAAGCCCCGCCCCCTGAAACACGATTTATAGATTAACATGACAGAATATGCTAATCAATGACTAGAAGATAACTACACATCAGCGACATAAATTCATCAACTAACCATTCAGAAATGTCCTGTTCTTCTACATGTTGTCACTTCTTCTAGAGTCTCTCCATCTTTCTGACTCCGGTTTGAAAATAAAAGGCTAAAAGTTTGTGATATTTTCAGTGCATGTGTGTGTGAGATAAAAGGACACGAGCTCTTGAAGCTCCGCCCCCTGTGCCGGGAGCAGAAGCTCATTTGCATTTAAAGGGACAGACACAACTTTCTTTCTTTTTTTCTTTTTTTTTTACATGCTATATAAAATATCTGTTGGGTATTTTGAGCTAAAACTTCCCACACACACTCTGGGGACATCAGAGATGTATTCTACATCTTGTGAAAAGGGTATTATACCACCTTCAGCCCTGTTGTACCCTATCCACCTTATGGTGTAAAGCGCAAGTATAAGCTACTAAGGCTAACTGGAAACATACAGTAAATGGTAAAACAATTTTCTGCTACAAACCAATGTGTTTATGATTACAATAATAAATAAATAAATAAATAAATAAATACAAATATTGTAATATATCCATAAAGTGGACACTAAATGCATGCTTTCCTAATGTTTAAAGTTGCCATTTCGAGGTTGCGATAGTATTTTCTTCCCTATTGTGTCGTATATCGAGTGAAACGCTTCTGGAACAAGAAAAAATGTAGGCGGGGCTTTGGTCCATGGGGTATTGATTGGATGGTTGTGGTTTGCTATTGGCTGATCTTATATGAGTGACAGGTTATAGCCCCGCCACATACAATACAATAAAATAATTTAACTACATGTTCTTAAGAACTTCCGCAATGATATAAGCCAGCTGGGAAAACTTCCAGGGAAATGTCACGGTCTCTTCAATGTCCTGAGGCAACTTTAATCGCATCAATAATACTTCGTTTATAATCAGAATATAGTCACTTACATAGTCAGGCCTAGCATCAATTTAGTCATTCAAACATAAAACAACATAAAAAAAGAGTGTGCCTTCTCAGCAAAGTTTAATTTGTGTGGGGGGATAAAACTTCAACACTAAAGATTAAAGATTTATTGTACAATTTAGAGAATGCTGTGCTTGCTTTCTGGGAATTTATTTGCAGTTTTAAGAGAAAAAAAAATCTTGAGACTTTGTGACTTTTCCTACTTTATCCTTCACTATAAAAAGTGCTAAACCTTGACAATTTTTTTAGTGATTTAAAAATGTTAAATATTCATTCAAAAGCTAAACGTGAAATATTTCAGGAAATTGCTAATATTAGCTAGCCTGGGAAAACCCAGACCACTCTCAGTTGTAACTGAGTAAGGGTCTGGCAAAGCTCCATAGACAATTCATTTCCACAGGGGCGTCACCAACGGACGTCGGATAGATCTAAAACCAATCAGAGCGATGAATGACATGACGTATGCAGAGCGACGGAGAAACATCTCGAGACTCTCAGCAATTCTCTGTTTGTGTTAACGAAAATGACAATTTTAAATCGCTTGAAACAGACGCGATAGCTGATTCGAACGAGTGATGTTGTGATGTTCCACGGCGGCATCCATCTTTGTAATGTACAAAATCTGCGTCACCGTCTCTGCTCTGTCGTCATCGTGTAAAGCCCGCCCCAACGTTTCTGATTGGTGCCGCGATTTCGACGGACTGGAAATGGGTTTCAATGGGCTCTTTGCCAGACCCACTTGCAGAGCAAATCTAAATTTGCCGGAAGTGGTCTGGGTTTTCCCAGGCTAAATATTAGCCAATACATCCTCAATAATCCTACTGGTTATAGTGGTAATTAATGTCTTTTTTTAATTTTAAATAAAAGTGTTTTCTATCAAATGTAGGATTTCCTACATCTTGAAAAATTAGGTTTACAAATGTGGACAATTTCAGAAGGATGATGTTTCGAAGAAAAGAAAAAACATGCGAGGCGCTGGAGAAATGTCCAGTTACAGACATCGTGTTTCTTATTCCATAAGCCTCTTTATTGCAATCAATCTATAAAACTGGTTTATTGGAATGTAAGGTAAGTGTGATAACTGCATTAAGATATAAATACAACATTAAAAAGCCAGCCATTGATGGTTTGGTGTCGATGTAACGCGAGCACAGAATGACAGAGAACAGTTCACTGGAAACCAAGCTGGCTTTTCGGAAACCAGGAAGTAACTTTGCGTTTGGTTTTGATTGTGACTATAAAGTATATCACTCTTTCCCAGTGTTTTCTTTCTCACACAACCTGTTTTACCTGCACAGGTGTCCCTGTGGACTCAGGCATGTTTGTGTCAGGCTTACGCTTCAGAGAAAGATTTAATAGTGGAAGAGCGCCATCAAGTGGTGATATTCATTTAATTTCTCAATCAATGGTTAATGGGTTACAATTATGATGCTAAATATATATAATTATGATGCTAAATATATATAATATATAAATATATATGCTAAATAATGTTGAACACAATATATATACACACACACTATATATAAATATGATTATATAAATATATAATCTCTCTTTCTTTCTCTCTCTCTCTCTCTCTCTCTCTCTCTCTCTCCTCTCTTTATTAACATTCCTAGTTGTCTTGAAGTGTCAGGTTGTAATTTATTCAGGAAACATGGGTTGAAACCTATTCAATAATACAATAGCTCTCAAAGTTTTTCCCACGGTGGCCACAAGAGGATCCTCGTTGTCCCATCCACACACACAGTTAAAGAGGAAGACTTTGCTGAATTGGAGTAAGTAGCATAAAATAAAGAACAATTCCTCAGCACTGAGTTAAATAGTAGGATTAATTAAGCTTACGTAACACTGCGTCTGTATTCTTACACTTGCCTTTTCACCTCAAGTCATTTGAGTTGCATATTTTGCTCCATTACGTGTCAGTGTTGCCCATCACACACACACACCAACACACACACACACACACACACACACACACACACACATCCTACCCCTAAACCTACCTATGACACACACACACACACACACACACACACACACACACACACACACACACACTAACCCGACCCCTAAACCTACCCATGATGACACACACACACACACACACACACACACACACACACACACACACACATCCTACCCCTAAACCTACCTATGACACACACACACACTAGTCCCTAAAGGGAGGTTTTTGGAGATTTTGTCAGTTTTTGGATTTTGGTCACTTCTGGATACAAATTTGTCCCCAAAATATAGTTAAGTAGGCACACACACACACACACACACACACACACACACACACAGGGTGGTGGGTTGTGATCACGCGTGCGCATGCGCAGTGGACTCGCCTCTGCAGCGCAGAGCATCTAGCGCCGCTTCCCAGGCAACGCGCGCGTGCATCTCCTCCGCGTCCGTCGCACTACACACACACAGCGTGATGATGGTGATGATCATGATGATGATGATGCGCGTTAACGCCATGTAACGCCGAACAGCTCTTCGGAAACCACGAGCGCGTAACAGGAGACCTACCCAACTACAATTAATCGTAAGTAAATGCCAATTACGCGCAATTCACGAGTGTGTTTTCTCACATACTTGTGTCATAATGACTTGACGGCAAAACTCGTAGATGTAACGGTGCTTTAGAATATGCTGACCGATCGAAAATAATAATAATGACTGCTGCCATTTCGTTCATTTCCCATATAAATGCACCTGTTATCGCATCACATGCCAGCACAGTGCTCTGGGGGATGACGTCATGCGCGACACCGCGTTATGGATGATGAGTGACGTCATGGCCATCAACAGTCACTCCATTGAGAGTCAATAGATCGTGGAAACTTTGATATTCTCTCTGCAAAAATGAGGATTTAAAGACAGCCACAAACGACACGGAGCTGTGAAACAAACACAGCTCAGATTGTGTGATGAGAAGTGCTTGAGTTCACATGATGGTCTTCTTATTGATGTCTCCAGCATATATTGAGTCACTTCTCAATCAGAGGACTCCTTTAGTCTTATTTCATGTCAGACCGATGCGGACTCTTAAAGGGATAGTTCACTTTGAAATTAAATGTTGGTATGTTTTATCTTACCTGAAGTGCATCAAGATGTAGGTGTCTTTGTCTCCGCAGTAGTTTCAATGTTGATATTTTTAGGTCAAACCGTTCTTGTCTGTCAGTCATATAATGCAGGTCTATAGGCACTGTCTCAAAGAGCATGCAGAGAAAAGTCCACATTACACAATTCCTCATCGTAAGTGCACATTGATGGCCTAAGACACGAAACAAGCAGTTTGTGTGATAAAACCAACAGTATTTATATCGTTTTTATCTCTTTTACACAACCACGCAGAGGTGGAGAGTAACAAAGTATAATTACTTGAGTACTGCACTTAAGTACACTTTTGGAATATCTGTACTTTACTTGAGTATTATTTTTTCTGGAAACTTTTTACTTTAAAGTCTGCGTGAACCGGAAGTTGCAAACGACTTTTCTCAAGTGTTGTGACGCATTTCCGAGTGAAAGGGAATATTGAACAGAGGGTTTTACTTCAGCGCTCCTCCTCTCCATCTCTCGCCCACAGCAGAGTAACGGGTTGAGGGAGTGGTGAAGCGATTAACCAACCCAAGCCGTCAAGCCTATGACATCAGAAAAATAACTATTCCAGACCCGGAAGTAACTTTTCAGACTTTGATTAAAGATAAAAAATTTTCCGTGTATTTACTTGCACGGATTAATTGTTCACCACAAGACTAGTAATATCCGCTAACAAAGTAAATAGGGTCAATTTTGATTTCATGCCGACTTTAACTTCACTACATTTGAAAGACAAATATTGTACTTTTTACTCCACTACATTTCTGTCAAGCTCCTTGAGTAGAAAGTAGTAACGTCAGGGATGATTTTGGTTGCATTTGGTTGTAAATGAAAGTCGGGTTGGCGTCAGAACTCGACTGATGTTGGTTTCTGACGTCAACCGATTTTCAACCACAATACAACGTCTGTCCAACGTTGGAGATTAACGTCAATCTGACATTGGATTCTGACATCAACATGATTTTCATTTTCAACGTTGGGTTTGGTCTTCTAAAAGCGAATTTTGTCATTGTTTTGGAGCACACTAGCTTATAGATAACAAGGCTAACATGTTCATACTAAAAGCCAAATAACTGGGAACAGCCATTTGTGTGTCCGAAACCATTGTGGACGTTATTGAGTGACTTATTCAATCCCACGACTGGAACTGTGTTATAGAAATACATGATATTGATATGAGGGTCGGCAGAGATTCAGAGGAATAAGGTACTGTAAGTATTACATGCAACAATAATAAAACAATGCATTGACATTTACTTTTATACTTAAGTACTTTTAAAATAATGAGTACTTCTGTACTTTTACTTAAGTAAAAATTGGTCTTTTACTTGTAATGGAGTAATATTTGACCAGTAGTATCTGTACTTTTACTCAAGTAAGGAAGTTGTGTACTTTGTCCACGTCCATCTGATCTGTTTACTTAGTCTGCGCAAGAGCCGTAGAGCGCCGGAAGTGATCTCTCCCGGATGAGTTCGCGTGAGCTTACGTAAATGTATTTTTTTACATCGGTTTAAACATCCCGGATAAGCGCAAACTAGTAACATTTCTATTAGCCGTCCTACAATCTCTGTTCTGTGCACAGGTTCTGGTGTAAACAATGAGTGACGCACACAAGAGAGAGAGAGATCACTTCCGGCGCTCTACGGCGCTTGTGCAGACTAAGTAAACAGATCGCCTGGACGTGGTTGTGTAAAAGAGATAAAAATGATATAAATACTGTTGGTTTTATCACACAAACCGCTTGTTTCGTGTCTTAGGCCATCAATGTGCACTTACGATGAGGAATTGTTTAATGTGGACTTTTCTCTGCATGCTTTTGGAGACAGTGACCATAGACCTGCATTATATGACTGACAGACAACAACGGTTTGACCTAAAAATATCAAAACTGAAACTACTGCGGAGACAAAGACACCGACATCTTGATGCACTTCAGGTAAGATAAAACACACCAACATTTAATTTCAAGTGAACTATCCCTTTAACTTCCAGACTCATGCTTGTTTGTTGAAACGTGGTCCGGTATCAAAAATAACTCAATCCTGCTCGCTTGATTCACTCCTGTACTGATGAACATGTGAGTCAGATTAAATAGCACTATTATCATTATTAAATGTCAGTGTGTGAAAGACATTAGTGAAGAGTGCACAGAATCTCTCATTGTCTTTCCCGCTAATTCTGCTTATTTAATTGATAAGCAAAGTTTGTTTGCCTGGGATTTGGAAATGAGTATAATGTGGTCTTGTCGCCTAAATGGCATTTCCTTCTTTTCTAGAATATCCCTTTATCCCGAGCCGTAGCCCTGGGTGCCCTGTTCCCACAGATCTGAGCTGGGAATGCTGGGTTTGATTACGCAAACGTGTGTTTCCACCAGTATAGTTGAGGCGTTGCCATGGTTTCCTCTCACGGAGACTATAGAGACAGGCTGAGTATTTACACTCAGACGTGAGAGATCGTTCAGCTGCGCAGAGGAATTACTGTGGGGTTTTAAACACACACACACACACACACACACACACACACACACACACACACACACACACACACACACACACACACACACACACACACACACACACACCTTACACTGCCCCATCCCTAAACCTGCCCATCACACTCACACACACACACACACACACACACACACATGTTGGTGCAACTACATTATGAGGACTCTGTATATTCTCTCCCCTTACACTGCCCCTATCTTTAAACCTGCCCATCACACACACACACACACACACACACACACACCTTACATTGGTGCATCCCTAAACCTGCCCCATACACACACACACACACTACACACACCTTACACTGCCCCATCCCTAAACCTGCCTATCACACACACACACACACACACACCTTACACTGCCCCATCCCTAAACCTGCCTATCACACACACACACACACACACACACACACACACACCTTACACTGCCCCATCCCTAAACCTGCCCATCACAAACACACACACACACACACACCCACACACACACCCCTTACACTGCCCCATCCCTAAACCTGCCCATCACACACACACACACCTTACACTGCCCCATCCCTAAACCTGCCCATCACACACACACACAAACACACACACACACACACACACCTTACACTGCCCCATCCCTAAACCTGCCTATCACACACACACACACACACACACACCTTACACTGCCCCATCCCTAAACCTGCCCATCACAAACACACACACACACACACCCACACACACACCCCTTACACTGCCCCATCCCTAAACCTGCCCACAACACACACACACACACACCCACACACACACCCCTTACACTGCCCCATCCCTAAACCTGCCCATCACACACACACACACACCCACACACACCTTACACTGCCCCATCCCTAAACCTGCCCACAACACACACACACACACACCCACACACACACCCCTTACACTGCCCCATCCCTAAACCTGCCCATCACACACACACACACCCACACACACCTTACACTGCCCCATCCCTAAACCTGCCCATCACACACACACACACACACCTTACACTGCCCCATCCCTAAACCTGCCCATCACACACACACACACACACACACACACACACACACCTTACACTGCCCCATCCCTAAACCTGCCCATCACACACACACACACACACCTTACACTGCCCCATCCCTAAACCTGCCCATCACACACACACACACACACACACACCTTACACTGCCCCATCCCTAAACCTGCCCATCACACACACACACACACACACACACACACCTTACACTGCCCCATCCCTAAACCTGCCCATCACACACACACACACACACACACACACACACACATCGTCGTAATTAAGCATGTCGTCATGCAACACTTTTTTTTATATATATATATTCAATTTGATTCACACATTTCTTGATAGTGTTTTGCACTCTATATTCTGTTCTGCAGCTGTAGTTGTCTGTCGGCTCTGTTTGCACTGTGGGACGGGGAACTCACATCACTGTGTGTGAGTGTGACACTTTATACGAACCTCGAAACACGTACCAGATCATTTACTTAATAAGATTGTATGATGTGCTAATTAAAACCTCATTCTTGTAAATGGGAGAATAAATGACCTGGAAGATCCTGAGTTTTGAGATGTAACTTGAAATCTGGGCTGCATCCAAAATCATTTACTTCTCTACTATACAGTGTGTGTGTAACGGTACATGTATCCGTCCCAGTCCGCACATCACGGTTCGGCTCATACAGTCAGACGATGAATACACTCGGTCACACGCGATACACACTCCAGTCCAGAAGGGGGCGCGTGGTAATGCAACACTGTTTGCTATATTGTGAGAATTATTTGAGGTTACTTTAAAATCTCTTGACTTTTCATTACAGCTTAATACTTTTGTATCTCTGGGTGATGCAAACACTTTTTATGACATAATTCTAGACTGAATATTGTTCGAACACCAATAGCAGATTCTTCTCTGAGGAGAGTTGTGGTTGCTAGGCTCCTCACACGGCTAAAGCAAATAGATGTGTGTATGGTTGTGGAAAGGGCTTCGTTGAGTGAGATCTCCGTGTCATGAGCACCACAGATCGGGGTTCCCCTTCAGGATGTTTGTGTGCACATCTTGTCGGATGATTATCACAATTACAACAGCTGCAAAAAGGGTTCACAGCCTCAGGGAGCATTGTGGCCTATTTAAAAAAAAATATATATATTTTTATTTATTTGGGGTGGCAAACCAGAAGAAAGCTGAGCCTTGAAAACACTAGAGTGTGTGTTTAGAGTAGCATTACAGAGAGATTGTCTCTGACTAACAGACTGGCTCTAGTACTCACCGGAGCATGAGAGCGGCCCGGGTTGGTTGTCATGGAAATGGCCATAGGCTTCAAGGCAAACTGTCTGTCTGAATGAACCCATAAGACATAAAGTGGCTATATGTAATACTTATACATATTTAAAAATGGATTGTCGTATGGAATTATATTACAGTTTTTTACAATCGCTATGACAGTTTTTTCAATACATTTAACAAGTTTCCTAAACTCTTAACACGGTTAGCATAACATCCGTCTTTGTAGGCTATACAATTAACACATTTCTTGTTGCTTTGACACAAAATGCATACAGTTAACTCAAATTTAAAATGCTTGAACTTCTTTTACACACAAGCTCAACCAATAGCAAAACAATGTCATTTTACTGCCAAATTTACAAATGCTTTCACACTGTATGTCAGAACAGATAACATCATGTTCTAAACATAACTTATATAGGCTAAAGTCAAAGTGAACAGCTGAACAGCTATTGTGAATTGAAACACAAATATATTCCCTGTATTTTATTCCATTGCTACTGAGGAACAGCTTATTGAAGTTATGCAAATATATAAATTACAGCTGATTCCAAAGCACACTCAGGTGTTGAGGTTCTTTCAATCGCATGATATGTTATAAAAGAGGATCAATCGCATGATCATATGTTATAAAAGAGGATCAATCGCATGATCATATGTTATAAAAGAGGATCAATCGCATGATCATATGTTATAAAAGAGGATCAATCGCATGATCATATGTTATAAAAGAGGATCAATCGCATGACCATATGTTATAAAAGAGGATCAATCGCATGACCATATGTTATAAAAGAGGATCAATCGCATGATCATATGTTATAAAAGAGGATCAATCGCATGATCATATGTTATAAAAGAGGATCAATCGCATGATCATATGTTATAAAAGAGGATCAATCGCATGATCATATGTTATAAAAGAGGATCAATCGCATGACCATATGTTATAAAAGAGGATCAATCGCATGATCATATGTTATAAAAGAGGATCAATCGCATGATCATATGTTATAAAAGAGGATCAATCGCATGATCATATGTTATAAAAGAGGACTCTTTGGGCTGATCTTGTGTGGAAAAGGAACAATATAAAGCAACACAAAGAGAGAAAGAAAGAAAGAAAGAAAGAAAGAAAGAAAGAAAGAAAGAAAGAAGAAAGAAAGAAAGAAAGAAAGAAGAAAGAAATCCCTGCACGAGGTAGAGGAAGACGAGTACCAGAACAAGGGAGAGGTATTGCAGTAATGTCCTTTTGCAAATAAAGTCTTTACTGCAGGAATTCTGTCTCTCTCTCTCTCTCTTTTTTTTTTTTCTTTTCTTTTTTTTTTTCATAAACTGTAAAAAAAACTACTCTGAGATGGTCATTCATTTTTTGTATTGAAAGAAACAAAAATAAATTATTTTGTATTGCAAAAGAAACTAAATGCATGCATTTACTAAACCCAACAAAACTAAAATGTAGAGAGGCTTCAAAAGAAACTACAGTGCAAAACACAATATATGATCAATACAATATACTGTCTATTGTATAAGGGCAGACCCGACACATAACATAATGCAGTTTCTGTAATTTCAGCTAATGTTACTGTTTTTTTGTCATTGTGTTATGATTGACTAAATGTTCCTGTTGGAAGAGAACATGTGTTAGTGTTTTGAATAATTATTTGATTTTGAAACACGTTTGCAGTGTTTTGTTAGACATATTGTATTGTGTTAGTGTATTATTGTATTTTGAAAATTAGTTTTGGAGTTTAGTTTACAATGTGTGATTTTGAGCATGAAATTAACCGTTTTGCCAATTGTGTGTTTTATGTTGGTGTGTTAAGAGTTTAGGAAAATTGTTAAAAGTATTGAAAAAACTGTCATAGCGATTGTAAAAAACTGTATACACACATTTGCATAAAATAAATGCATACATTTGCATTTAAATCTAAAATGTATTTTGATATTGGAAGTGTATTTTACTACTTTTTATATATTTTACTATACTTTTATGTATTTTACTATACTTTTTCTATTTTTAAATTTGAACCATTCATTTTACAATGTTTCAAATGCACACTCCTGGACACACACAAAAAAAAAAGAAAAAGAAAAAAAGGGACAATCCCAAAATGGGACACTAAGCTTTTAATTGTCTTACCAACAGGCTTGGGAGGGTAACTTTCAAAATGTATTCCGTTACAGTTACAAATTACTTAATAAAAAAAAGTATTCAGTAACGTAATCCAAGTACCACAATATGAAAGTAATGTAATCTGATTACTTTTCGATTACTTCAAGGTAAAATATTATTTAATTTTTTTTTTTTAAGTTTATTTATTAAGAATTTCACAGCCCTGAATGTACGTAAAGGACTATACAGACATCTAGTGGCTATATGGTATTATTACAGAATATTTTGTTTTATTTTTAACTAACATGTACAAGGAAAAAATAAAAACACAACATTTAAAAATTCTACACACAATCTACATATTAGTTTATTTTACAATGGGCCTACATGTTGACTAAAGCCATGATCGATCTTCATTTGCCTGACTGAACTTGGGCATTGGCAGTGGGAGTTCCCCTACGTTACCTAGACAGCGAACATCCCGTTAGAGAGAAGAGATTAAGAAAGGACATTTTGGGTACTAAAAAAAGATACTCTCCTAATTTCTACAGATTACAGCATCCATGAATTGAAAGTGTTTTTACCCGCGGGCAGCATCGTTACTAGCAGCAGTGAGTCAATCTGCGTCTGAGGAGGACTGTAGACGGCTGTTATTAGCGCGTGCACCAGCGGGTGGCACACGCGAGTCATTACTGGCAACAGAACCAGGAACTACTGTATAATCAAGCAGCGCTTAATATAGTGTTATTATGCCAAAATACGGATTTATTAAGTTTTAAATTAAACCATTGTAATCCTGAAAGTATTCCCCCTTTTTTAAAAATGTAACTATAATCTGATTACTAAATTTTTTGACGTAACTGTAACGGATTACAGTTACTGGATTTTTGTATCCTGATTACATAACGCCGTTACATGTATTCCGTTACTCCCCAACCCTGCTTACCAACAAATTATTGGTCATGAAATTAGCAAGATTTAAGCAAATGCACTACGTAAAAAGCCATTGCTGTCTCAGACAATCAAAGACGGAATTTTGACAGAATATGGGAAGTTGCATGGTGATAGCTGCCGTAATATTGCTGCTGCTGTTATTGCTGCTGCTGTTGTCGCTGCTGCTGCTGTTATCGCTGCTGCTGCTGTTATCGCTGCTGCTGCTGCTGCTGTTATTGCTGCTGCTGTTATTGCTGCTGCTGTTATTGCTGCTGCTGTTATTGCTGCTGCTGTTATCGCAGCTTCTGCTGCTGCTGTTGTCGCTGCTGCTGCTGTTATCGCTGCTGCTGTTATCGCTGCTGCTGTTATCGCTGCTGCTGTTATTGCTGCTGCTGTTATTGCTGCTGCTGCTGTTATTGCTGCTGCTGTTATTGCTGCTGCTGTTATTGCTGCTGCTGTTATTGCTGCTGCTGTTATTGCTGCTGCTGTTATCGCAGCTTCTGCTGCTGCTGTTGTCGCTGCTGCTGCTGTTATCGCTGCTGCTGTTATCGCTGCTGCTGTTATCGCTGCTGCTGTTATCGCTGCTGCTGTTATTGCTGCTGCTGTTATTGCTGCTGCTGTTATTGCTGCTGCTGCTGTTATTGCTGCTGCTGTTATTGCTGCTGCTGCTGTTATTGCTGCTGCTGTTATTGCTGCTGCTGCTGTTATTGCTGCTGCTGCTGTTATCGCTGCTGCTGTTATCGCTGCTGCTGTTATTGCTGCTGCTGTTATCGCTGCTGCTGTTATTGCTGCTGCTGCTGTTATTGCTGCTGCTGTTATCGCTGCTGCTGTTATTGCTGCTGCTGTTATTGCTGCTGCTGTTATTGCTGCTGCTGTTATCGCTGCTGCTGTTATTGCTGCTGCTGTTATCACTGCTGCTGCTGTTGTTATTGCTGCTGCTGTTATTGCTGCTGCTGTTATTGCTGCTGTTATTGCTGCTGCTGTTATCGCTGCTGCTGCTGCTGTTATTGCTGCTGCTGTTATTGCTGCTGCTGCTGTTGTTATTGCTGCTGCTGTTATCACTGCTGCTGCTGTTGTTATTGCTGCTGCTGTTATTGCTGCTGCTGTTATCGCTGCTGCTGTTATTGCTGCTGCTGTTATTGCTGCTGCTGTTATCACTGCTGCTGCTGCTGTTATTGCTGCTGCTGTTATTGCTGCTGCTGTTATCGCTGCTGCTGTTATTGCTGCTGTTATTGCTGCTGCTGTTATTGCTGCTGTTATTGCTGCTGCTGTTATCGCTGCTGCTGCTGTTATTGCTGCTGCTGCTGTTATTGCTGCTGCTGTTATTGCTGCTGCTGTTATTGCTGCTGCTGCTGTTATCGCTGCTGCTGTTATTGCTGCTGCTGTTATCGCTGCTGCTGTTATTGCTGCTGCTGTTATTGCTGCCGCTGCTGCTGCTGTTATCGCTGCTGCTGTTATTGCTGCTGCTGTTATCACTGCTGCTGCTGTTGTTATTGCTGCTGCTGTTATTGCTGCTGCTGTTATCGCTGCTGCTGTTATTGCTGCTGCTGTTATTGCTGCTGCTGCTGTTATTGCTGCTGCTGTTATCGCTGCTGCTGTTATTGCTGCTGTTATTGCTGCTGCTGTTATTGCTGCTGTTATTGCTGCTGCTGTTATTGCTGCTGCTGTTATCGCTGCTGCTGCTGTTATTGCTGCTGCTGCTGTTATTGCTGCTGCTGTTATTGCTGCTGCTGTTATCGCTGCTGCTGTTATTGCTGCTGTTATCGCTGCTGCTGCTGTTATTGCTGCTGCTGTTATTGCTGCTGCTGTTATCACTGCTGCTGCTGTTATTGCTGCTGCTGCTGTTATCGCTGCTGCTTCTGCTGCTGTTATTGCTGCTGTTATCGCTGCTGCTGCAGTTATCGCTGCTACTGCTGTTATTGCTGCTGCTGTTATCGCTGCTGCTGCTGTTATTGCTGCCGCTGCTGCTGCAGTTATCGCTGCTGCTGCTGCTGTTATTGCTGCTGCTGTTATCGCTGCTGCTGTTATTGCTGCTGCTGTTATCGCTGCTGCTGTTATTGCTGCTGCTGTTATTGCTGCCGCTGCTGCTGCAGTTATCGCTACTGCTGTTATTGCTGCTGCTGTTATCGCTGCTGCTGCTGTTATTGCTGCCGCTGCTGCTGCAGTTATCGCTGCTGCTGCTGCTGTTATTGCTGCTGCTGTTATCGCTGCTGCTGCTGCTGTTATTGCTGCTGTTGCTGTTATTGCTGCTGCTGTTATCGCTGCTGCTGCTGCTGTTATTGCTGCTGCTGCAGTTATCGCTGCTGCTGCTGCTGTTAGTGCTGCCGCTGCTGCTGCTGTTATCGCTGCTGCTGCTGTTAGTGCTGCTGCTGCTGTTAGTGCTGCTGCTGCTGTTATCGCTGCTGCTGCTGCTGCTGCTGTTAGTGCTGCTGCTGCTGTTAGTGCTGCTGCTGCTGTTAGTGCTGCCGCTGCTGCTGCTGTTATCGCTGCTGCTGCTGTTATCGCTGCTGCTGCTGTTATTGCTGCTGTTATTGCTATTGCTTAGTGATGCACCGATGTGAATATTGTGGCCGATACCGATAACCGATATTAATATTGCTGTTATGGCCGATACCGATATTTACCGATGTCGATATCTCTGTATAGAAAACACATTTTTATGATAATCAAATAAAGAGCTATTTTCCAAAACACTTTTTTTTATTTATTTATTTATTTTTTTATTTTTTCAGAAATTAATGATATTGGGCACCTTTACCTGTGTGTACCAATATCAGTCATTAATAATTTGTATGTCCACTCTAGCCGCGACGCGACTGCGAGTTGCGTACAAATCAATCAAAACCCAGAGCCAATCAGAACAGAGTGTGGGCAGGCTCTCGCGTCAAGTGCACAGCACCAGAGAGTAATCTTGACGGCAATCCCAAGAAAATGGATAAGTAGCTACATAATCAAATTCACAAATATTACACCATTTAAACAGTATTCAAATGCATAGGCTACTGAGTTACTTAAACAATCTTTGTCAAATAATACATTTGTTTCTTCAGTTTGAACGTTCTTGTTTCCATTTGTTTAATTTCAAGATCTGAGGTGAATTATCCATTGTTGCTTTTACAGCTACAAAGCTGGAGCACTAAATGATATTCAAAGTCACATTACACGCTTTTAACATTATATAAAGCACATAAACAGTGCCTGAGATTATCATTGCCACACGTTGTGTTTGTTATTCCAGCGCGACGTCGCAGAAAAATAGAAACAGTTTCTAAAATAGAATCGTCGCGTGTCGCCGTCGCGGCTGGTTAGGACATAAAGCTCCGATTAACATTGAAAAGATACCTTTATCGCGTGTCGCGGCATCGCGTGTAGTTAGGACACGGTGTAATGACTAGTTCGCGCGCCCACAATGAAGTGCGCGCGCCTACACACAAACACGGGTTCAAACCTCGCCCCGTCCAGCACGGGAGATATAACAAATGTTGATCGTGTGCCCACCATAAAGTACGCACCACTACACATAAAAACGGTTCCCACAGTATCAGTTATTCCCCTCGCTCTGACGAGACGTGATAAAGGGTGCACCCTCTGTAAAGCGCGCGCCCCTACACACCAGCGCTGTTCACAGCTGAAATGCGCTCGTGCAAAAACAAACATCCCCGCCCCCACACGCACGTCAAATACACAGGAATGATAATCGGCCTGTTCACATCGGCCATATTTTGACATCGGAACGATACCGATGTGTAAAACAATGACCATATCGGCCGATATTATATCGGCGGCCGATATATCGTGCACCCCTACTATTGCTGCTGCTGTTATCGCTGCTGCTGCTGTTATTGCTACTGTTATTGCTGCTGTTGCTGCTGCTGCTGCTGTTATCGCTGCAGCTGCTGTTATTGCTACTGTTATTGCTGCTGCTGCTGCTGTTATCGCTGCAGCTGCTGTTATTAGTGCTGCTGCTGTTATTGCTGCTGCTGTTATCGCTGCTGCTGCTGTTATCGCTGCTGCTACTGTTATTGCTGCTGCTGCTGTATCTCTGCTGCTGCTGTTATCGCTGCTGCTGCTGTTATTGCTGCTGTTGCTGCTGTTAATACTGCTGCTGTTATTGCTGCAACTGCTACAGCAAATGCTGACCAGTATTTGAAGGTTTGAGCAGCGAGCTCATTGGCTACTGATACAGCAGAAAACCAATCAGATGTGCCTTATAGAGAATAATGTGATTGGAAGCAGATTGAGTTAAGGACCTACCAGCCTGCGCCATCTAGAGTTTCATGACAGAACTTTGTAACTCTACCACAGTAAAGTATGAAGGAAGAGTTGTCGTTGTGTGTGGAGCCTTTTTAGCTGCTGGTATTGGTGAGCTGCTTCACTGTGAAAAGTTATTTAATCCTTTGGTATAAGGGGAATATTGCAGAATGGCTTGCTTCCAAATAAAAAGTTGTTATCTAAAGAGGAATGATCAGATGTTTTTAGACTAGACCATGTTCCTGCACACACTGCAAAAACAACCAAGGAACAACCAAGTCCAATAGTGAATATTTGGCCTCACATTAAACTCAAACGAACTGGGAGACATTTTTCAACTACTCATGAACTGTTTGAACTATTAACATTGAGTGGAACAACACTGACTCTTCTTCCTGTAAAAACCTGTCTGCAAGTTGAGTTAGGCTATTCCGTGCTAAGTTACTTTATCTACGGTATTTGTGCAATTCTTGCTAATTTCCTGACCAATGATTTGTGATTAAAATGGTTTAAGACCATTAAAAGGCCTCTAAATATTTTGGCTTGGCCCATTTTTTTGGTTTGCCTTGGAGTGTATTTTGGCCAAAAAAAAAACTCTTGTATTTGGCCGTGTTTGAGATATATTTTCCTTGTAAAGGTCAGCCGAATGTGAAAATGCCTTTTGCTTGGCCGATCATGTGCTTCAGTACAGTAGTGCATCAAGTGTCTTTCTGAAAGACTACAATACATAACAGGATCTGATTCACTAAATGGATTTTCAAATGCAAAGATAAGGTACAGTCTTAAAACCTTTCTCTGCAGCTACACAATACGTGGAACACTGAATCCATGTAGCAACAGCAGGCGTAAATGGGCTTAATTCAAAACACTGGCTTTTGAGACATTGATTAGTACATTTTTGTAATCCGTTATAATGGCTAACAATACTCAATGCTTAAGATTACCTACAGTACATATGATCTCTCAACGGGCGAGGAGTGCGTTTACAGAGATCGACTTTTCTGTCAGTAAGATAAATCTTTTTTTTTATTTCTTCCCCAATTAGAATTGACTCTATTATGCGTTATGCTAGCAAAAGCTCTACTATAGCACACTAATGCTTGTAAATTATCTATAACGTTTCACAGGCCTACATTATGTTGTTAATTTTGTGATCCTGCTTGATTTCTAAATGTGACTTATCTGCCTGTGAACATGACAGTTATTGGTTCAGTAAATGTAACTTTTTGATGATATGCCAGTCTGTAATCAGCAACCCACTTACCGTCTGTTTGTATGTTTGCAGCAAGTCAGACAATATCTTGTGATGCTTATTGGCTCTATAATTAATGTAGTGTTGTTTTTCTATTTATTTGTACAGTCATGCCGTTTTGAATCTTCTTATTGTTGTGTATTCTTACAATCCAAATTTAAATGTAAATGTAAAGCCTGTATGTTACCGTACAAAAGGCAAACATACAAAAGATGTATGTTTGCCAATACTCACCTATAGTGCAAGATGTCTCTCCATTTACAATTATGACGCTAAATATATTTTGGAAAAATTAATAATGAATCATGGCAAAAAATTATTGGCTGAATTTATTTATTGGCTGTAAAATTGGCGGAATATTTTCATGAATTAATAAGATATGGTAAACATATAATATACTGTATATCAAACTATCAGTATACTACTTTAAAGCACAACAAAAGATAAGTAAAACATAATTATATAAAATGTAATTTAAAGAAAAAAATTGTATTTTACATTATTACAAACTGTACTTTTTATCTTTAAGGATACTTTAAGTGGCCTTTGATTTTGTTAATATAAGTTTTTTAAATATGCTTTTTAAGATTTGAAAGTACACTACAAGTGCACATTCAATACAGTTAAGGTTTTCTTTTTCACAAGAGACACCATATAAAATGTTATTAATTTTTTGGATGGCAACTTTTTTGGAGTCTTTGACAATCAAAAACACTCAAAAACATTTAGAAAAAACGTTTTACGAAATGCAAGAGCAACATAATCAATCTTGGGGAACTGGCATCTGTGGGAAGAAAACTGTTGGCAGTGCAATAAATGACAATCTATATTAATATTGTAAGGGTTTTTGTTTAGTTTCATTATGTTTTAGTTTGGTTTTCACAGTTCTCATTCAGTATTTGTTGTCATGGTTACGGATTGCTTTGTGCACCTGTTTCTTGTTCAGTTCGTTTTCTCCTGTGTATTAAGGGTACGTTTACACGACACGTTAATAACAATAAAACCAGAATCATTTTTCCTTTGTGTTTTTTGCTTACAGACGACAACATTGTCAAAACAATCCCTGTTTACACAAATGCACGAAAACGACTAAAAACGCTGTGTTATTTATGCCAGGTCAGTAGTTGGCAATGTCACTTTGTAAAGAAACACTACACGCGTATAGACTGAACATGTAATACGCATGCACATGACGTCACCGTTTTCACAAATTCGCTATTTTGTAGTTTACACAGAGATGATAAAGGTATAGGTTTTTAAAAAACATCGTCGATCTTTGATTGCTACTTTGAAGTAAAACAGCCTTATATTTAACAAAGCACATACAAAAGACCAGAACCGGATGAGATGCGACCTGTTTTTCAGAATATGGTTGCGCAATACCTGCTGGTACTGGCACTTACTCCCACGTTGATCTCCTTCGTTGATCCTCTTCGTCTCCCTCCTACATTGTTCTATTGTGTATCCTGTAAAGAAACAAGTTAAGTCCTCAGCATTTCATCATTGTCCTGTGAGTACATTTAAACAAACAAAGGATACTGTATAATGTGAGACTGGATGTTTTACTGTTTGTATTTGAATAATTTAGGACAGTTTCTCTCAGGACTATTGAGAGTTATACTGTTATACTGTCAGTAAGGTTGATTCAGCATTAAAAGGTTATTCACCGCTGGCAAAATGTGCTTTCCATAAAGCTTGGCTAGTGTAGAAAGGCTAAAAAAATGTTTTACATCAGTGCTACCTGGCTAGAGAAAACAAAGGGAAAATGTTGTTGTCTTCCCTTTTGCCGAATAGGTAGGAATACTTCAACACCCATAATGCACTGGGCTTGTGCTGTCCAAGGCCACACCCACCGGTCTGTTATTGATACGCTTACAAGAGTCAAGCACCACTTTGCTTTAGTACAAAATACTTCTTAGCAAACTTTTAGTCATAATGGTGTCGATTTGTTTTGTTTGAGTAAACATTTAGCGGGAGTGAGTGACTTTCGGTTTCCAGTGTCGTTTCAAGAATTGTAAATATGGAGAGAATGCTGCGATGGACAATCTGAATGCGAACCGATTCATGACTTACGACTTACGATTTCATGATCAAAGACAGTCTCAAAAACACGGGTTGAAATCGCTGGTGTTTCTGACGTCACAAACTACCTTGTAACCAATCAGATCAATGTGTGATCGTAAACCACTGGATCTCTGAGCTGAGTGAGTGAAGGCGGGGTTCATTTGCCGCCTATACTAAACGAGGCAAGGGTGTCGAGTTACATTCAAGATATTTTAAGGCATGAAGAAATGTTTTTCAAGGAAAAAACGTTTAAATATGTAATTTTGGTGATGAGTTTTAAGGGATAAAATGATTGACTACAGCGGGACTTTAATTACTTTGTAAGGCTATTAGGTACTGTAAGGCTCCAATCCTTAAGTATTAGGATTGGAGGTGGAAGTCTAAATATTATCTAGATTTTGCTGTATCATGTTAGATCAGACCATGTTGTGTAAATGCACTTCTGTCAGGACCACTATCATCGAATATGATTGACAATTAGCATATAGTTTGGATTGGTGGTATGGTTCTGTTCTGGGCAAGAAAGAGCAGCAATAACCCCCTTAGGGTAAACAGAACAGAACCAACATTCATGTATTGCAGATATAGTCAATTCAAGATTTTAAAGTACAACATTATTCAAGAATTTATTCTGATTCAAGGGCACTCACAAGGGGTAATCTGCCCCTTAGAGGTGGAGCTGGGGAGGGGAGGAGGATAATCTGCTCCTGAGAGGTGGAGCTGGGGAGGGAGGAGGGTAATCTGCTCCTGAGAGGTGGAGTTGGGGAGGGAGGAGGGTAATCTGCTCCTGAGAGGTGGAGCTGGGGAGGGAGGAGGGTAATCTGCTCCTGAGAGGTGGAGCTGGGGAGGGAGGAGGGTAATCTGCTCCTGAGAGGTGGAGCTGGGGAGGGAGGAGGGTAATCTGCTCCTGAGAGGTGGAGCTGGGGAGGGAGGAGGGTAATCTGCTCCTGAGAGGTGGAGCTGGGGAGGGAGGAGGGTAATCTGCACCTGAGAGGTGGGGCTGGGGAGGGAGGAGGGTAATCTGCTCCTGAGAGTTGGAGCTGGGGAGGGAGGAGGGTAATCTGCTACTGAGAGGTGGAGCTGGGGAGGGAGGAGGGTAATCTGCACCTGAGAGTGGAGCTGGGGAGGGAGGAGGGTAAACTGCTCCTGAGAGGTGGAGCTGGGGAGGGAGGAGGGTAATCTGCACCTGAGAGGTGGAGCTGGGGAGGGAGGAGGGTAATCTGCTCCTGAGAGGTGGAGCTGGGGAGGGAGGAGGGTAATCTGCTACTGAGAGGTGGAGCTGGGGAGGGAGGAGGGTAATCTGCACCTGAGAGGGGGAGCTGGGGAGGGAGGAGGGTAATCTGCTCCTGAGAGGTGGAGCTGGGGAGGGAGGAGGGTAAACTGCTCCTGAGAGGAGGAGTTGGGGAGGGAGGAGGGTAATCTGCTCCTGAGAGGTGGAGCTGGGGAGGGAGGAGGGTAATCTGCTCCTGAGAGGTGGAGCTGGGGAGGGAGGAGGGTAATCTGCACCTGAGAGGTGGAGCTGGGGAGGGAGGAGGGTAATCTGCTACTGAGAGGTGGAGTTGGGGAAGGAGGAGGGTAATCTGCTCCGGAGAGGTGGAGCTGGGGAGGGAGGAGGGTAAATCTGCTCCTGAGAGGTGGAGCTGGGGAGGGAGGAGGGTAATCTGCTCCTGAGAGGTGGAGCTGGGGAGGGAGGAGGGTAATCTGCTCCTGAGAGGTGGAGCTGGGGAGGGAGGAGGGTAAACTGCTCCTGAGAGTGGAGCTGGGGAGGGAGGAGGGTAATCTGCTCCTGAGAGGTGGAGCTGGGGAGGGAGGAGGGTAATCTTCTCCTGAGAAGTGGAGCTGGGGAGGGAGGAGGGTAATCTGCTCCTGAGAGGTGAAGCTGGGGAGGGAGGAGATCTGCTCCTGAGAGGTGTAGCTGGGGAGGGAGGAGGGTAATCTGCTCCTGAGAAGTGGAGCTGGGGAGGGAGGAGGGTAATCTGCTCCTGAGAGGTGGAGCTGGGGAGGGAGGAGGGTAAACTGCTCCTGAGAGGTGTAGCTGGGGAGGGAGGGGTAATCTGCTCCTGAGAAGTGGAGCTGAGGAGGGAGGAGGGTAATCTGCTCCTGAGAGGTGGAGCTGGGGAGGGAGGAGGGTAATCTGCTCCTGAGAGGTGGAGCTGGGGAGGGAGGAGGGTAATCGGCTCCTGAGAGGTGGAGCTGGGGAGGGAGGAGGGTAATCTTCTCCTGAGAGTGGAGCTGGGGAGGGAGGAGGGTAATCTGCTCCTGAGAGGTGGAGCTGGGGAGGGAGGAGGGTAATCTGCTCCTGAGAGGTGGAGCTGGGGAGGGAGGAGGGTAATCTGCTCCTGAGAGGTGGAGCTGGGGAGGGAGGAGGGTAATCTGCTTTTGAGAGGTGGAGCTGGGGAGGGAGGAGGGTAATCTGCTCCTGAGAGGTGGAGCTGGGGAGGGAGGAGGGTAATCTTCTCCTGAGAAGTGGCGCTGGGGAGGGAGGAGGGTAATCTGCTCCTGAGAGGTGGAGCTGGGGAGGGAGGAGGGTAATCTGCTCCTGAGAGGTGGAGCTGGGGAGGGAGAAGAGTAATCTTCTCCTGAGAGGTGGAGCTGGGGAGGGAGGAGGGTAATCTTCTCCTGAGAAGTGGAGCTGGGGAGGGAGGAGGGTAATCTGCTCCTGAGAGGTGGAGCTGGGGAGGGAGGAGGGTAATCTTCTCCTGAGAGGTGGAGCTGGGGAGGGAGAAGGGTAATCTTCTCCTGAGAGGTGGAGCTGGGGAGGGAGAAGGGTAATCTTCTCCTGAGAGGTGGAGCTGGGGAGGGAGGAGGGTAATCTGCTCCTGAGAGGTGGAGCTGGGGAGGGAGGAGGGTAATCTGCTACTGAGAGGTGGAGCTGGGGAGGGAGGAGGGTAATCTGCACCTGAGAGTGGAGCTGGGGAGGGAGGAGGGTAAACTGCTCCTGAGAGAGGGAGCTGGGGAGGGAGGAGGGTAATCTGCACCTGAGAGGTGGAGCTGGGGAGGGAGGAGGGTAATCTGCTCCTGAGAGGTGGAGCTGGGGAGGGGGGAGGGTAATCTTCTCCTGAGAAGTGGCGCTGGGGAGGGAGGAGGGTAATCTGCTCATGAGAGGTGGAGCTGGGGAGGGAGAAGGGTAATCTTCTCCTGAGAAGTGGCGCTGGGGAGGGAGGAGGGTAATCTTCTCCTGAGAAGTGGAGCTGGGGAGGGAGGAGGGTAATCTTCTCCTGAGAGGTGGAGCTGGGGAGGGAGAAGGGCAATCTTCTCCTGAGAGGTGGAGCTGGGGAGGGAGAAGGGTAATCTTCTCCTGAGAGGTGGAGCTGGGGAGGGAGGAGGGTAATCTGCTCCTGAGAGGTGGAGCTGGGGAGGGAGGAGGGTAATCTGCTCCTGAGAGGTGGAGCTGGGGAGGGAGGAGGGTAATCTTCTCCTGAGAAGTGGAGCTGGGGAGGGAGGAGGGTAATCGGCTCCTGAGAAACACTATAGCTGCTGATAATACTGAAGGAGCTTATATATGTATACGGTGGTAGGTGTCGTATTCCTATAGGTAGACGTGGATCAGCTGAGAGTCACTGACGCTACGCTTGATTTCTGTCTCCTCACAGGTCAGTGTTTGTAGTTGAGGACAGCCATGCCTCTTGTAAAGAGGACCATCGAGCCGAAGCACCTGTGTCGGGGAGCGCTGCCTGGCGGGGTGACCAATGAGCTGGAGTGCGTCACAAACAGCACACTGGCGGCCATTATCAAACAGCTGGGAGGACTCAGTACGTTTTCCCACTTCAACTGTTGACCCACAGTCATGTTTAACCCTTCAGTTATCACATCGTAAAGGTCTGTGATTGAATTACACAAATATGCACTGTGAAGAGCTGCACTACGTGAGGATCGCATTATCCGCTGGTGTTTTCAGTGTCTCAGAGCTGCTTAATTCACAGTAAATGCTGCTCCACACAAACTTCATCTGAGTTTGAGTCGTTTTAATGTATATTTATGAATGCGCCAACAATCTTCATATACTTGTGTTGTGTGTAATCTCTCCCTGTGGTTTTCTGTCAAAATAGCAATTTCATTGTTCAACATTTGAAACAGCCATACATATTAGTATTGTAATTTTACTGTTAAAATGTATATAGTGGGCAAACGTGATTTCCAGAGGGGATATTTGTTTTTAATGACCTTAAAATATTAATATGTTCTTTATATTTCATTTGTTTCTCTCTTGTTTTTGCATGTTCTTTTCTTTGTTTGCAGCCTGGCCAAAATTACATCCGCACAATTTGTCATGTTTCATTGCGTTATTATCACAAATAAAACAATCGACTCCAAACAAAACTACATAATATGACCACAAAATCTGTAATCTCTAATACATTTGAATAATATTGGAATAAATTGTAATGTAATGTAATGTAAATTTGTAAATTTTTTATATAAATTTGGCTGGACATCACTTTTGACCACTACTGTATATATTATATATTTTGAAAGAAATCCTCAATATCTATTTTTTATTTTATTATAAGGTAAAATGTTCAAATAGTTTTACAAAAATTATAATCTTATTTTGTTTTATTGAAAAATAATAGTAATAATAATACAGTTTTATTACTAATAATTACATAAAAATGTTATTATAATGATGCATTTGTCACGCTTTGGGTTTGTTCATGTCATGTTTCTGTCTTGTCATGTGATTCCCTGTTAGTCATGTGACCCTGCCATGTGTTCCCTTGTCTGTTGTCATGTTGTCATTGGTTGATTGTTTAATTGTTCACAGGTGTCCTTGTCTAGTTGTTAGTCTTGTGTATTTAAGCCCTCATGTTTGCTTTGCCCCTGTGTCCATGTCTAGTATTGAATTAATGTGTCCAGTTCCTTGTTTTTGTTCCTTTTTATGTTTGATCCTGTTTTGGAATAAATTGCATTTGGGTTCTCACTACTACTTGCCTCCAGTGGACTTAAATCATTACAGAATTATTATTATATATTATTATATAGCCATATTGATGTATAATCACAACTTTACAGCTAAATAGTGCAGTCCAACATGCAAACACAGAAAACCTGGAATTCCTTTTAAAATCACGCATTATATCGCATTATTAGAAAAATTACAATTCGATTTTCTCCCTAAATTGTGCAGCCCTAGTTTTTTGTTTGTTCTTATTTATTTATTTTTAAGAAAGTGCCCTTTAAAATCACATTCAAGTACATGACATTAGAACAAGAAAGAAAAAATGCAATTATCAGTCGATTTCTCTGCATTAGGTCTCTTATGATGTTGTACTATGTAAACAAAGATAATGTATGCCTTATCCTACAATATGTGTTTATGGATTCAGGTCGCCATGCAGAGGACATCTTCGGCGAGCTGTTCAATGAGGCCAACAGCTTCTACGTGCGCATGAACGGTCTACAGGAGCGCGTGGACCTGCTGGCTGTGAAGGTCACGCAACTGGACTCCACGGTGGAGGAGGGTGCGTAAGAATGAGTGCATTAGCAGAAACTGACCCCCTGCTGACCTGATCCGGTGTGACACAGCACAATGCAAACACAGGGCTGTTGTCCGGCAGGCTGTGTGTCGGCACAGGTGCTCAGGATAATACACAAGTCTATGTGCAGATGAGGCACAAACAAGAGCGTAGCAGTTTTCTATTCACAAACGAATGCATTTTGTCAGAATGAATGCATTTATAAGTCAAACACACATGAATGTTCATCACTATGCACTGTAAAAATCATTATTTAAAGTGTGTTTTTAATATTGGTCTAGCTGAAAATCACAGATTCTGGTTTAAACCTTCAGAACAGAACTCCCCATTGAAAAGAATAGACATTCGAAGAGATTATTCCTGTCTTTATTTACAGTAAGTAAACTAAATTGAACATTGACTAACACAATGTTTTTAGTTTTATCTTAAAGGTACACACTGTAACTTTTTTTGTTGTTCAAAATTAACCCCTTAAGCGGCACATAGACATGAATTTGAATAGACATGAAAATGCACATTCTAAACTTAAATGGTTGTAATTCAAGAATGCTTTGGAATATAGATCAAAATAAGAATATTTGGTCTTGTTTTAAAGAAGACATTTGGCAGATTTTTGTAGAAGCAAAGTAAATTAAGAAAGTTAAACAGAAAAAAAGTTATAGAAGTTTGAGTTTATGGAAATTTACAATATAAAAAATTAAATTAGTCATATTTTATATAAAATATATATTTTCAAAACCTGGACTCAACGCCAAAAATCTGAACAAGTTGTGGTTCAAATTGTGGTTGATATCTCTTGAAATGAGCTTTCAGTGAGATTTAGTTTGGGCGCAGTACCACACTTCTCCACTAGTGGACATTACTGCCCATATAAGGGCGTAAAGCCTTTATACATGTCTATGGCTCTGACAGCGAATAGACTGCTTCTTTTTCCGTTCTGATTGCCGCGCTCATAGACATGTATAAAGGCTAGATGGCTTACCGGCGCTGAGAGCCAATGGGACCCGACGACGTCACACGGCGGCCATCTTAAGACAGGTCCGCTCGTCCAGTTATAACATTAAAGTCTATTGTGCATGTAGTGCTGAAATAACTATATCTTGCTCAATTTTCAACCGATTTTCAAACGGCTTGGTGTGTCATAAACGTCAGGGATGCGGCTATTTAACTGCATACTGCATACATTCAAAACGTGAATCTACAATTTAAACATTGGCATCAGAACAAATCATAGCCACGTTAATAAGGTTTGTAATAAACCAAACCGTTTGTAAATCCGTCAAGAATTCAGCAAGTTACGAGCTTTTGTCACTCACCTTCCGTCCACAGCAGCAGGGAGCAGCAGCGCAGTCACCTGACCTAAGATGGCCGCCAAGTTGACGACACAGCTGACTCCGCCTTGAGCCATCTAGCCTTTATACATATCTATGGCCGCGCTTGACTTCTAGGTGTGTAACCTTTATTATTGTTCGGTCTGAAACGGCGCCCAGTGACGGATGGGGTAGCAATATTGTTGTCCAGGTGGAAATCGGGAGAAATTCGGGAGAAAGGTCGGTCCGGGAGATTTTCGGGAGGGGCTTTGAAATTCGGGAGTCGGCAGTGAACCAAAGACAGTCTCAAAAACACGGTTTGAAATCGCTGGTGTTTCTGACGTCATAAACTACCTTGTAACCAATCAGATCAACGTGTGATCGTCAACCAGTGGATCTCTGACTGAGTGAGTGGAGGCAGGGCTCATTTGCATATTCATAAAACCACGCATACTAAATGAGGTAAGGGTGTCGAGTTACATTCAAGATATTTTAAGGCATGAAGACATTTTTTGAAGATACCAAAAAAATGTTGTGATCAAAGATGAGTTTTAAGGGATGTAATGATTGACTACAGGGGGACTTTAAGAGATATCATCAGTTTAGCAGACTAGCTGAAGACGTTACTGTAGCTTTACCCATTAATAGACACCGTACTTCCTTAAAACAAAAAAAAACTCCAGCACAGCGTTACAACAACCATAAATAAATGATCTTCACAATAGAAGATCATTTAAGAGAGTTGCATATCTGTTCAATAAAACACCATACTCTCCTGTTGAGAAATAAAATAATGAACGTTCATGTGTGTTCAACTTATAAATGCATTCCTTCCGACAAAATACATTCGTTTGTGAATAGACAACTACTGGATAAAGTCTGATTCACTGGTGCAGCCAAAACTGACCAAAACCTGAAAAGACCATCAACATTTAGTCTCTTCTATCCCAGTAATAGATCAGTGCTGGTGTTTGATGGTGTGTTATTCTTCAGTATCCTTACAGGACATCAACATGCGCAAAGCCTTCAAGAGCTCCACTATCCAGGACCAGCAGGTGGTGTCCAGAAACTCAATCCCGAACCCCGTGATGGAGGTGTACCAGCGCTCCGACAAACCCCCCCCCCTCAACATCCTCACGCCGTACAGGTCAGCGGACGCTCAGCGAGGACATGCTCAAAAACTGCACATCCGGATGAAAACAAGCCATTTTCAGATCATATTCACCTCAAAGTCAAACTTTTTTATATCTGTATATATTTTCAATAGCCTACAGTATACATAAATCTTATATATCATAAAGTACAGTATTGTACAATTATGATAGCATCTGTTGTGGTGCATTTAATGTTAAGCTTAATTAGATTTAGATGAAACTCTAATTAAGGGTTAAATACATTCCGTTACTGACCGCGTTCTCATAACCACATTGCACAGAAATTATTACTTTTCCATTTGAACATAAAATTGTCATTTTTAACCTGCTGCATTTTGGTGAACAGAAGACATATAGGGCCCTATCTTGCACCCAGCGCAATTGACTTTGAACACCGACGCATGTATCATTCCTATTTTGCACCCGCGCACAGCGGACTTTTCCCTCCACAGACGCACGTCGGTAAATTAGGAAATGAACTTGCGCTCGCGGGGCGGTTCAGCGCAAAGAGAAGGCGTGTTCCGGCGCAAAACTACCATGGTGCTATTTTCCAGTTTTAGAAAGCAATTGCGCCATTGACCAAGAAAAAAACAGTCTAAAGACAGTGGCGCGTTGCGCGTTAGTGATATGGTATTTTAAGGGCGCGTGCTTGGCCATAATGTTAACGCGCATCCATTTGATTCTCTAATATAAACAGATGCAGCAGTTTTCATTTTTGCAAATCATACATTATTACAAGGAAAAATATTAACACACGAGGGAAATCATTGTTGTGTCCGTGAAGATGTGAAAAAGATCTATCTAGATTAAAAATAATAAAAAATCTAGATTAGGCTACACATTTACTACCCAAATTATACGCCTGTTTAACCGAAGCTAATTTGGGTGGGTTTCTCCCATCATCCCCAATGTCACTTCTCTGTGTTTTACAGCCCTGACGAGAACGTCTGTTTCCTCGGCTGTGAATCGCTCCTGGCGTGCGCCGGCAAATCCGCCGTTATAATAGCAATCCGCCGTGGAACAAGCGCGCCGGCTCTTAAAGGGAATGTGAGAGGACGCTCTGATTGGTTTATTTCACGTTACGCCCAAACCACACCTATGAATAATGAAGCTACTTCAGACCAACCCCTTTTAGATTTGCGTCGGGCGCAAGAGTCATTTATCCCGCCGGGAAAATAGCAACAGCGCCGGGAACCGCCCACAAAGTTACTTGCGCTTTGCACTTTGACACTTGCGTTTCAGATCGTTAAAATAGGGCCCATAAAGTCACTTCTCCCCTGCCATCATTAGCATATGACCTTGGATAATCCAGAAGTCACTTTGGTAACCCTTTACTTAAAGCCCTTATGTATAACGCATTATTAAAGGTATTCATAATGTAGATTATAATGCATTCAATCTTTTCATAAATAGTTGTAACCAAAGTTAAAATGCATAATATTTGCATATTCCTTGTTACATCTGAAATTGGATGTTTGTCATGTATTTTAATGCATATATTTGCATTATACTATATTTTTTACAATTGTTCATGCCATCATATAATGCATTATAAGGCATAATAATGCATTAAATCACTTTTATAATGCATTATGCATAAAGGCTTGAAGTGTTACCGTAACTTTATCTATTAAGTTAAATTTCGATTAATTTCTTTGTTTATTAAAAAATATATAAATAAAAAAGTGCATGAAAGTGCCCTCCCATCTCAGCTCGGCTCTTTAGTAATGGTAATTGGTGGTAGAACGAAAAAAACATAATGGCTGTTAAAGACTTCATTCTCTTCATGCTAAATAATTACAATTAATATTGATTATAATAACTAATGTTAAGCAAAAGTATTTCATTTCTAAGTGTCGTGTTGTGTTGTTTTACAGGGATGACAAAAAAGACGGGCTCAAATTCTATACAGATCCATCCTACTTTTTTAATCTTTGGAAGGAAAAGATGCTGCAAGCTACAGAAAACAAGAGGAAGGAGAAACGCCGGCAGAAGGTGTGTGTCTGTGTGTGGCCAGAAACACTCTTTGGGCCGTATCTTGCACCCAGCGCAATTGACTTTGTACACCGACGCATGTCTCATTCCTATTCTGCACCCGCGCACAGCGGACACTTCCCTCCACAGACGCGCGTCGGTAAATTAGGGAATGAACTTGCGCTCGCGGGGGCGGTTCAGTGTAAAGAGGAGTGTGTTCCGGTGCAAACGTTCTCTGGTGATATTCTGTAGTTTCAGAAAACAACTCCGCCACTGACCAGGAGAAACCCAGTCTAAAGACAGTGGCGCGTTATTCAGATGCTATTTTAAGGGCGCGTGCTTGGCTATAATGTAGCGTGTGCACAACAGCATAAACTTTGCTTCTCTAATCTACACAGACACAGCATTTTTGCAAATCATACATTATTACAAGGAAACATATTACCACACGAGGGAAATCATTGTTGTGTCCATGAAGATGTGAAAAAATAGGCATAAATCCAGATTACACATTTACCCAAATTATTCCGGCTAATTGTAGTAATGACGGATCAAACCTGTTAGATCAATAGTGGCGAGACACATCGGTATATAAGGACATATGACACAGTGGTTTGTCCGTCAAGAACCAGGAAACTGAAGACTGCGTAATCACCGTTACATCATGTAAGTTGCATGCGCTGGCAAACCCGCGGTTATAATAGCAATCCGCCGTGGAACAAGCGCGAACCTAGGGGTAATTAACACATGATTACCGAGTCGATCGTTCTCTGGGATGCATTTTCATGATATTCGAATGTAAAGAGTTTTATCTCTAAAAACTGATTAGCTTATAACGCTAGTATATGGGGCATAGCATAGGTAAAAGTAAATCGCTAGTTAATACCACTAACAAGGCTCAAAATAGCCCCACACTAACACGGTAGCATAATGAGGGTCCCTACATGCAAACCGAAGCATTGAGAACTGTGTAAGTGTACAGACAGTTTAAGAAGAAGATACTTTATAAAGACCCTACACGTCGCGTATACAGGCAGGAGCCATCTTGGAAAACAGTCTCGACCAGTCGAGTTAAGAAACGCCGTGCTACGTGAGCTGAACTGTGACTTAAACCTATCGACCAGCTCCCTTAGCGCGGCGTTCATGGCTCGTCTGGTCGAGACTGTTTTCCAAAGATGGAACTCGGTTTGCATGTAGGGACCCTCAGTATGCTGCCGTGTTAGTGTGTGTGGGGCTAGTTTGAGCCTTGTTAGTGGTATTAACTAGCGATTTCTTTTACTTATATTCGATGCCCCATATACTAGCGTTATAAGCTAATCAGTTTTTAGAGATACAATTCTTTACATTCGATTATCATGAAAACACATCCCAGAGAACGATCGACTCGGTAACCATGTGTTAATTACCCCTAGGTTCATTTTGCGCTGGAATTATCCTTTAAAGGGAATGTGAGAGGACGCTCTGATTGGTTTATTGCACGTTACGCCCAAACCACACATATGAATAATGAAGCTACTTCAGACCAACCAAAGTCGTTTATCCCGCCGGTATAATAGCAACAGCGCCCGAGATCCGCCCACAAAGTTACTTGCGTTTCGCGTTTGATACTTGCGTTTCAGAGCGTTACAATAGGGCCCTTACTGTGCTGTAAGTACACCAACACAGTCTTAAATCCTCACCCAACACATAACTAAACTAAAAGTCCAAATAACAAAAGTCATTAACTATGTTATTAAATATGGTTTTCAATCTCAAACACGGACTGTGTGAACTTTACTGATCATATATCCCTCATTTCTAGCAAGCGGGCGTTCTGGAAACCTGTTTGAAAACATCTATTATTTTGAAATTATGTTTATTAACACTAGAGGCGTAGATATTACACACTTCTATAGTCAGTATTCATTTACAGACCTATCTGTTCCTTCTGCACAGGTAAATATTACTCGCACTTATAGAAACATTTCATTTTTTTCTGCCTTAGCAAGAGCAAAAACACTCGGAGGATCCCTCTCGCGAGGTAAAGAAAGTTCGTAAAGCTCGTAACCGGCGTCAGGAGTGGAATATGATGGCGTACGATAAGGAGTTTCGTCCGGACACTCGTCTAACACCGTCTCCTTACCATGGCATGTCCTCTGAGGGATCTCTGTCTCCAGATAGGTGGGTATGGTCTGTTCTCTATGGTCGAGCCACTTTAGTGTTTTGAATGCAACATATTTAGCGATAGTTCACCCAAAAATTTAATCTGTCAGTAATTACTCACCCTCGCGTCGTTCCAAACCCGCAAGACGTTCGTTCATGTTCTGAACACAAATTAAGATATTTTTTTAAGAAAACTGAGAGATTTCTGTCTCTCCATTGACAGGCTACGCAACTACCACTTTTACGCTTAAAAACGTTCATAAAGAGATTGTAAAACTAATCCATATGAATTGAGCGGTTAAGTCCAAATTTTCTGAAGAGACACGATCGCTTTATATAATAAACAGATTTAATTTAGCCTTTTATTCACATATAAACATTCATAAACGCACATCAGTTGTGGTAAACAGAAGCTCAAGCATGTTTGCTTGACGTGCAAGAACCAGTGAGGTTCATTCTCGTGTTACGCTGCACGTTTGAGCTTCTGTTTATGTTCGCTGATCAATGTTTGTATGTGAATAAAAAGCCTAAATTCAATCTGTTCATAATTTAACGCGATCGAGTCTCTTCAGAAAATTTGGACTAAACCAATTTGTATGGATTAGTTTTACGATCTCTTTATTAATGTTTTTACGTGTCAAAGTGGTAGTTGTAGTCGTATTAGCCTGTCAATGGAGGGACAGAAATCTTTTAGATTTCATCAAAAAATATCTTCATTTGTGTTCAGAACATGAACGAAAGTCTTACGGGTTTGGAACGACATGAAGGTGAGTGATTACTGACAGAGTTTTCATTTTTGGGTAACGATCCCTTTATATGTATAGTTCACCCAAGAATGAATTGTTCATTGGCAGCTCTCATAAACTGATGTCACTCTACTGTGTCTTACTCTGATCTGAAGCTGAATAAAGTTACTCATTTGCCCATTTCTTATTCCACTTGACTTTGCGTCAGTTGATTAGACACTTCATTACACTCAATGAGTGCCGTCAACTGTATTTGCATTGTATGTTTAAATCTATATCAAATGCAGTTAGTTATTAAAAACAAAAGATGGCAGTTGAACTGTAAAGTACATTTAAGAAGTGTGTTACGAAATAGTCTTGAAAGTGCCTACTCTAATTAAGTGGCCTTTTAATTCATCACTAATATATGATCTGCAAGGACTGTTTTATACAAAATACTTTTAGGTTTGAAGTACACTATAAGTGCAGATTCAACCCAATTAAGTTTTCACAAGGATAATTAAAATGCCATCTGTTTGTCTGTAGGTGAACTAGCGAACTGAAGTATGAACGGCGGAGAAGGGTGTGTGTTGTGTTCATGACGGCACCAAGAAAATAAGCTTTACAGCCGAGCCGCAGTCCCAGACGCTGCAGTGGCATACCGTCTCTGTGTTGAACCTATACATTCAGTTTAACATCAGTGACGTTGAATATAATGCAACACATTTAGAGGTGCCTTATTATTTAAATGCAGATTGCATTGGGCTGTATTTCAGTTCATATTAGCTTAAAATTTGGTCTACTCTTCACACAATGGCTTTGACTTGTACAGTAGCTGTACAAAATATCTAAATACAAATCCTAAATATACACACAATTATAATATACATGTTTAAGAAAAATGTGTAAAAAAAAAAAAAAAACATTCACTCCTTTTTTTTATCCCAATAATCAAGCCGTTTGGATTTTCTGAGCTCTATGATGTCATATTGCTCATGCTCCGCCCACGGCCGCTGACTCGTATTAGCATATTTCCAGAATTAGCATATTTTTAGCATATAGCGCAGTTGCTCATTATCATTTAAAGAGGCATGCACCGAAACAGGTCGCTGTGAACAGAGCTGTTTTTGAGGAGGTAAAATGGTGTTGTTTTACACAACCATTGAGGAATTTTAACCAAATTATGTTAGAAACTTTACATGAAGACCCTAAAGACTTGTGAAAAATGGGTATCCGATGACCCCTTTAAAGTAAATTCTATACTGAATAGGCAGCCATAATAATACCTGCATACTGTGTGTCTGTATATTGTGTTTGATCTAACGCAGATCTGGTATGTCAGACGAGCACTCGTACCCAGCGAGTCCCAACCACCCACCGGAGGCTGGCGGAGCAGGGGCTGATGGGAAAGACGGCGGCCCCGCGCAGACTCAGTCCCTGGACCGAGCGCACCGGCCCCCGGGATCCTCCGGTTCTGCCGGGGCCCGACAGCACTCTCTGGGACGCCTCCAGGTCCATCACGGGCCCCCAGCGCCAGAATCAGCTCTCAACGGGCCCCGGCCAACAGCTGCTAAAGAATACAGGCATGTCACTTCTCTCTCGAAAGCTACAAACTATAATGCTATCGACTACTGGAATATTTTTGGGGAGTAAACAACTAGCGGTGCTACTTTTATCATTAAAGTAACTGTGATGTCCAGATGTATTGTTTTTTTGGGTAACACTTTATTTTGATGGTGCTTTTTGAACATTATTTGCAGCAACATGTCAACTACCTCTCATTAGAGTATTAGTAGACTGTCTTTTTAATACCTGATGCTCCTCCAACAGACATTATACTGACTTTAAGTAACTACATGTCAACTTATTCTAACCCTAACCCTACCAATCTACTGATACTCTACTAATACTCTAATGCGAGTTAGTAGACATGTGGGTGGGTGCAACATACTTAAAGTCAACAGAATGTGTTAAAGAGACCATCAAAATAAAGTGAAACCGTTTTTTGTAGTGTTTCATCTCTATGTGTGAGAAAGGAATAGTTCACCCGAAAAGGAAAGTTGTCAACATTTACTCATTTACATCATGAGGTGGATTTTTTTATTTCAATATGTTCCTTCAGGTTCACTTATAATGTTAAAGAATTCTGCACAAAACAAAATAGATTATTTTCAACCCTCATTTTGAGCTTTTGTAGACAGCGTCAGTCATTATAATCTGAACGCACATCTGTATTCTGTATCAGTGTAGACAGCATCAGTCATTATAATCTGAACACACATCTGTATACTGTATCAGTGTAGACAGCGTCAGTCATTATAATCTGAACACACATCTGTATACTGTATCAGTGTAGACAGCGTCAGTCATTATAATCTGAACACACATCTGTATACTGTATCAGTGTAGACAGCATCAGTCATTATAATCTGAACGCACATCTGTATACTGTATCAGTGTATCAGCGTCAGTCATTATAATCTGAACACACATCTGTATACTGTATCAGTGTAGACAGCATCAGTCATTATAATCTGAACACACATCTGTATACTGTATCAGTGTCAGTCATTATAATCTGAACACACATCTGTATACTGTATCACTGTAGACAGCGTCAGTCATTATAATCTGAACGCACATCTGTATACTGTATCACTGTAGACAGCGTCAGTCATTATAATCTGAACACACATCTGTATACTGTATCAGTGTAGACAGCGTCAGTCATTATAATCTGAACACACATCTGTATACTGTATCAGTGTAGACAGCGTCAGTCATTATAATCTGAACACACATCTGTATACTGTATCAGTGTAGACAGCGTCAGTCATTATAATCTGAACACACATCTGTATACTGTATCAGTGTAGACACTGTCAGTCATTATAATCTGAACACACATCTGTATACTGTATCAGTGTAGACAGCGTCAGTCATTATAATCTGAACACACATCTGTATACTGTATCAGCGTCAGTCATTATAATCTGAACACACATCTGTATACTGTATCACTGTAGACAGCGTCAGTCATTATAATCTGAACACACATCTGAATACTGTATCAGTGTATCAGCGTCAGTCATTATAATCTGAACACACATCTGTATACTGTATCAGTGTAGACACTGTCAGTCATTATAATCTGAACACACATCTGTATACTGTATCAGTGTAGACAGCATCAGTCATTATAATCTGAACACACATCTGTATACTGTATCAGTGTATCAGCGTCAGTCATTATAATCTGAACACACATCTGTATACTGTATCAGTGTATCAGCATCAGTCATTATAATCTGAACACACATCTGTATACTGTATCAGTGTAGACAGCATCAGTCATTATAATCTGAACACACATCTGTATACTGTATCAGTGTATCAGCGTCAGTCATTATAATCTGAACACACATCTGTATACTGTATCAGTGTATCAGTGTCAGTCATTATAATCTGAACACACATCTGTATACTGTATCAGTGTAGACAGTGTCAGTCATTATAATCTGAACACACATCTGTATACTGTATCAGTGTAGACAGCGTCAGTCATTATAATCTGAACACACATCTGTATACTGTATCAGTGTAGACAGCATCAGTCATTATAATCTGAACACACATCTGTATACTGTATCAGTGAAGACAGTGTCAGTCATTATAATCTGAACACACATCTGTATACTGTATCAGTGTAGACAGCGTCAGTCATTATAATCTAAACACACATCTGTATACTGTATCACTGTAGACAGCGTCAGTCATTATAATCTGAACACACATCTGTATACTGTATCAGTGTAGACAGCGTCAGTCATTATAATCTGAACACACATCTGTATACTGTATCAGTGTAGACAGCGTCAGTCATTATAATCTGAACACACATCTGTATACTGTATCAGTGTATCAGTGTCAGTCCATTATAATCTGAACACACATCTGTATACTGTATCAGTGAAGACAGTGTCAGTCATTATAATCTGAACACACATCTGTATACTGTATCAGTGTAGACAGCGTCAGTCATTATAATCTAAACACACATCTGTATACTGTATCACTGTAGACAGCGTCAGTCATTATAATCTGAACACACATCTGTATACTGTATCAGTGTAGACAGCGTCAGTCATTATAATCTGAACACACATCTGTATACTGTATCAGTGTAGACAGCGTCAGTCATTATAATCTGAACACACATCTGTATACTGTATCACTGTAGACAGCGTCAGTCATTATAATCTGAACACACATCTGTATACTGTATCAGTGTATCAGTGTCAGTCATTATAATCTGAACACACATCTGTATACTGTATCACTGTAGACAGCATCAGTCATTATAATCTGAACACACATCTGTATACTGTATCAGTGTAGACAGCATCAGTCATTATAATCTGAACACACATCTGTATACTGTATCACTGTAGACAGTGTCAGTCATTATAATCTGAACACACATCTGTATACTGTATCACTGTAGACACTGTCAGTCATTATAATCTGAACACACATCTGTATACTGTATCAGTGTAGACAGCATCAGTCATTATAATCTGAACACACATCTGTATACTGTATCAGTGTAGACAGCGTCAGTCATTATAATCTGAACACACATCTGTATACTGTATCAGTGTAGACAGCGTCAGTCATTATAATCTGAACACACATCTGTATACTGTATCAGTGTAGACAGCGTCAGTCATTATAATCTGAACACATATCTGTATACTGTATCAGTGAAGACAGTGTCAGTCATTATAATCTGAACACACATCTGTATACTGTATCAGTGTAGACAGCGTCAGTCATTATAATCTGAACACACATCTGTATACTGTATCAGTGTAGACAGCGTCAGTCATTATAATCTGAACACACATCTGTATACTGTATCAGTGAAGACAGTGTCAGTCATTATAATCTGAACACACATCTGTATACTGTATCAGTGTACACAGCATCAGTCATTATAATCTGAACACACATCTGTATACTGTATCAGTGTATCAGCGTCAGTCATTATAATCTGAACACACATCTGTATACTGTATCAGCGTCAGTCATTATAATCTGAACACACATCTGTATACTGTATCAGTGTATCAGCGTCAGTCATTATAATCTGAACACACATCTGTATACTGTATCACTGTAGACAGCGTCAGTCATTATAATCTGAACACACATCTGTATACTGTATCAGTGTAGACAGCGTCAGTCATTATAATCTGAACACACATCTGTATACTGTATCAGTGTAGACAGCGTCAGTCATTATAATCTGAACACACATCTGTATACTGTATCACTGTAGACAGCGTCAGTCATTATAATCTGAACACACATCTGTATACTGTATCAGTGTATCAGCGTCAGTCATTATAATCTGAACACACATCTGTATACTGTATCAGTGTATCAGCATCAGTCATTATAATCTGAACGCACATCTGTATACTGTATCAGTGTAGACAGCATCAGTCATTATAATCTGAACGCACATCTGTATACTGTATCAGTGTATCAGCGTCAGTCATTATAATCTGAACACACATCTGTATACTGTATCAGTGTCAGTCATTATAATCTGAACACACATCTGTATACTGTATCAGCATCAGTCATTATAATCTGAACACACATCTGTATACTGTATCAGTGTATCAGTGTCAGTCATTATAATCTGAACACACATCTGTATACTGTATCAGCGTCAGTCATTATAATCTGAACACACATCTGTATACTGTATCAGTGTATCAGTGTCAGTCATTATAATCTGAACACACATCTGTATACTGTATCAGTGTCAGTCATTATAATCTGAACACACATCTGTATACTGTATCAGCGTCAGTCATTATAATCTGAACACACATCTGTATACTGTATCAGTGTAGACAGCATCAGTCATTATAATCTGAACGCACATCTGTATACTGCATCAGTGTATCAGCGTCAGTCATTATAATCTGAACACACATCTGTATACTGTATCAGTGTATCAGCGTCAGTCATTATAATCTGAACACACATCTGTATACTGTATCAGTGTCAGTCATTATAATCTGAACACACATCTGTATACTGTATCAGCATCAGTCATTATAATCTGAACACACATCTGTATACTGTATCAGTGTAGACAGTGTCAGTCATTATAATCTGAACACACATCTGTATACTGTATCAGCGTCAGTCATTATAATCTGAACGCACATCTGTATACTGTATCAGTGTCAGTCATTATAATCTGAACACACATCTGTATACTGTATCAGTGTCAGTCATTATAATCTGAACACACATCTGTATACTGTATCAGTGTATCAGTGTCAGTCATTATAATCTGAACACACATCTGTATACTGTATCAGTGTCAGTCATTATAATCTGAACACACATCTGTATACTGTATCAGTGTATCAGCGTCAGTCATTATAATCTGAACGCACATCTGTATACTGTATCAGTGTATCAGCGTCAGTCATTATAATCTGAACACACATCTGTATACTGTATCAGTGTATCAGCGTCAGTCATTATAATCTGAACACACATCTGTATACTGTATCAGTGTAGACAGTGTCAGTCATTATAATCTGAACACACATCTGTATACTGTATCAGTGTCAGTCATTATAATCTGAACACACATCTGTATACTGTATCAGTGTCAGTCATTATAATCTGAACACACATCTGTATACTGTATCAGTGTCAGTCATTATAATCTGAACGCACATCTGTATACTGTATCAGTGTATCAGCGTCAGTCATTATAATCTGAACACACATCTGTATACTGTATCAGTGTAGACAGTGTCAGTCATTATAATCTGAACACACATCTGTATACTGTATCAGTGTAGACAGTGTCAGTCATTATAATCTGAACACACATCTGTATACTGTATCAGTGTAGACAGCATCAGTCATTATAATCTGAACGCCACATCTGTATACTGTATCAGTGTATCAGCGTCAGTCATTATAATCTGAACACACATCTGTATACTGTATCAGTTTAGACAGTGTCAGTCATTATAATCTGAACACACATCTGTATACTGTATCAGTGTAGACAGTGTCAGTCATTATAATCTGAACACACATCTGTATACTGTATCAGTGTCAGTCATTATAATCTGAACACACATCTGTATACTGTATCAGTGTAGACAGTGTCAGTCATTATAATCTGAACACACATCTGTATACTGTATCAGTGTATCAGCGTCAGTCATTATAATCTGAACGCACATCTGTATACTGTATCAGTGTATCAGCGTCAGTCATTATAATCTGAACGCACATCTGTATACTGTATCAGTGTATCAGTGTCAGTCATTATAATCTGAACGCACATCTGTATACTGTATCAGTGTATCAGCGTCAGTCATTATAATCTGAACGCACATCTGTATACTGTATCAGTGTATCAGCGTCAGTCATTATAATCTGAACGCACATCTGTATACTGTATCAGTGTAGACAGCGTCAGTCATTATAATCTGAACACACATCTGTATACTGTATCAGTGTATCAGCGTCAGTCATTATAATCTGAACACACATCTGTATACTGTATCAGTGTATCAGCGTCAGTCATTATAATCTGAACACACATCTGTATACTGTATCAGTGTATCAGCGTCAGTCATTATAATCTGAACACACATCTGTATACTGTATCAGTGTAGACAGCGTCAGTCATTATAATCTGAACACACATCTGTATACTGTATCAGTGTATCAGCGTCAGTCATTATAATCTGAACACACATCTGTATACTGTATCAGTGTATCAGTGTCAGTCATTATAATCTGAACACACATCTGTATACTGTATCAGTGTATCAGCGTCAGTCATTATAATCTGAACGCACATCTGTATACTGTATCAGTGTATCAGTGTCAGTCATTATAATCTGAACACACATCTGTATACTGTTGCAGTGTATCAGCGTCAGTCATTATAATCTGAACACACATCTGTATACTGTATCAGTGTATCAGCGCCAGTCATTATAATCTGAACGCACATCTGTATACTGTATCAGTGTATCAGCGTCAGTCATTATAATCTGAACGCACATCTGTATACTGTATCAGTGTATCAGTGTCAGTCATTATAATCTGAACACACATCTGTATACTGTATCAGTGTATCAGCGTCAGTCATTATAATCTGAACGCACATCTGTATACTGTATCAGTGTATCAGTGTCAGTCATTATAATCTGAACACACATCTGTATACTGTTGCAGTGTATCAGCGTCAGTCATTATAATCTGAACACACATCTGTATACTGTATCAGTGTAGACAGTGTCAGTCATTATAATTTGAACACACATCTGTATACTGTATCAGTGTAGACAGTGTCAGTCATTATAATTTGAACACACATCTGTATACTGTATCAGTGTAGACAGCATCAGTCATTACAATCTGAACACACATCTGTATACTGTATCAGTGTCAGTCATTATAATCTGAACACACATCTGTATACTGTATCAGTGTATCAGCGTCAGTCATTATAATCTGAACACACATCTGTATACTGTATCAGTGTCAGTCATTATAATCTGAACGCACATCTGTATACTGTATCAGTGTATCAGCGTCAGTCATTATAATCTGAACGCACATCTGTATACTGTATCAGTGTATCAGTGTCAGCCATTATAATCTGAACACACATATGTATACTGTATCAGTGTCAGTCATTATAATCTGAACACACATCTGTATACTGTATCAGTGTATCAGCGTCAGTCATTATAATCTGAACGCACATCTGTATACTGTATCAGTGTATCAGCATCAGTCATTATAATCTGAACGCACATCTGTATACTGTATCAGTGTAGACAGTGTCAGTCATTATAATTTGAACACACATCTGTAAACTGTATTAGTGTAGACAGCATCAGTCATTATAATCTGAACACACATCTGTATACTGTATCAGTGTCAGTCATTATAATCTGAACACACATCTGTATACTGTATCAGTGTATCAGCGTCAGTCATTATAATCTGAACGCACATCTGTATACTGTATCAGTGTATCAGCGTCAGTCATTATAATCTGAACAGACATCTGTATACTGTATCAGTGTAGACAGCGTCAGTCATTATAATCTGAACGCACATCTGTATACTGTATCAGTGTAGACAGTGTCAGTCATTATAATCTGAACACACATCTGTATACTGTATCAGTGTATCAGCATCAGTCATTATAATCTGAACACACATCTGTATACTGTATCAGTGTATCAGCATCAGTCATTATAATCTGAACACACATCTGTATACTGTATCAGTGTCAGTCATTATAATCTGAACGCACATCTGTATACTGTATCAGTGTAGACAGTGTCAGTCATTATAATCTGAACGCACATCTATATACTGTATCAGTGTCAGTCATTATAATCTGAACACACATCTGTATACTGTATCAGTGTATCAGTGTCAGTCATTATAATCTGAACACACATCTGTATACTGTATCAGTGTAGACAGTGTCAGTCATTATAATCTGAACACACATCTGTATACTGTATCAGTGTAGACAGTGTCAGTCATTATAATCTGAACACACATCTGTATACTGTATCAGTGTAGACAGTGTCAGTCATTATAATCTGAACACACATCTGTATACTGTATCAGTGTAGACAGTGTCAGTCATTATAATCTGAACACACATCTGTATACTGTATCAGTGTAGACAGCGTCAGTCATTATAATCTGAACACACATCTGTATACTGTATCAGTGTAGACAGTGTCAGTCATTATAATCTGAACACACATCTGTATACTGTATCAGTGTAGACAGCGTCAGTCATTATAATCTGAACACACATCTGTATACTGTATCAGTGTATCAGTGTCAGTCATTATAATCTGAACACACATCTGTATACTGTATCAGTGTATCAGTGTCAGTCATTATAATCTGAACACACATCTGTATACTGTATCAGTGTAGACAGTGTCAGTCATTATAATGGCTTCTATTTGCTTTTGACACGACACTTACATCCAGTGTAGGCGAATGTCAATGTCAACCGTTAAGCGACTGAATGCCAGTGGGCGGAGCCTATGATGAGATGATGTATAACTATTGGTCGATGCCATGCTCTATAATTCCCCAGATTCCGCAATATCAAAACAAGCAGTTTTTGGAGCTTCATTACATAAATGCTTATTTTATAATGAGGACGTTTTATGCTGTATAAACATTTCAATAAAGTGTGCAAAGATTTCTATAATTATTTAGGTTTAAAATGACTGAGGGTAAGTAAAATACTTTATTTTTGGGTGAACTGTTCTGTAGAGGCAATGATAGGGAGTGACAAATATTTTTCAATGCAAAATACAGTAGTAGTCAACACTTGAAGTGGATCAAAACCGTTCATCAAAGTTATACATGAATTTGGAACAATACCCGTTGTTGTCTTAGGACAACTTTGATGAACTTTTTTTGATCCACTTCAAATGTGGACTACAGTAGTTCCTTAAACAACTTTCCCTTGTAATCTCTTGACAGCGGGCATCCAATCCTCGAGCACCTCATCCCCCCCCGCCCCGCCTCCCCCTCCTCCCCCTCATCCCTTCATCTCAGACTGCGTTTGACAGCACATCTGGCCCTCCATCGCTGGCTCCGGGGACAGTGATCTCCCTGTCACGGCCCTACAGCCCCTCTCCTCCACCGGCTCCTGCCTCGGCCTACACCGGTTCCCCTTCGCATGCTGTTATGGGCCCACCGATGGCCCCGCCTCCCCCCCCCACCGGGACCCCCGACCCACGCCCCGTCCCCGTCCCGAGGAACACACACACCTGGAGAGTCGACTCTTCCCAGAAAGGGCAAGGTGCCCCTCGTCCCCATCAGTGATGCTCGGAGCGACCTGCTGTCCGCCATCCGCAGAGGTCAGTACACAAAGCAAAGGATTTTGAGTTCAGGATACCCAGCAAACATCCCAGCAAGCAGTTTTGCGTTTAAAAGACACCTAATGACCGTCCAAACACAGCCTAGGACGTCTAAAACAAGGCAGAATTTGGGATGTCAGTGAAAATTTAATAGACGTCTAAACCATTGCCTTGTTGTTTCATTTAATTTCTTTATCTAATTGATAACTAGTCTATTCTTGGGATATGGTTTAGACGTCTATTAAATGCTGAATTTATTGTATTTTTATATATTGTATTGACAACTCATCAATTAAATATTTACCACCGTATATTCTGCATAATTGGACGTTCTTAAATAAACACTGACAAAAAACTATACAAGTTTTAGGGCTGGATGATATGATGATGATGTATATAACATGGACATGAGTGATGATCACATGGATTTAGACTATATTGTATTTATATAAAGCGTTCACAGGCTAATTTGCTTTAATGTATTTCCCCGGCATTGAAATCAGACACATATGAATGTCAGGAAACCCGATTCCTGGCTGCATGTCGATATAGCCATGATCACTGGATCTTTGGTAAGTTGTAAGGAACACTCTTAGGGCCCTATTGTAACGTTCTGAAGCGCAAGTATCAAACGTGAAACGCAAGTAACTCTGTGGGCGGATCCCGGCGCTGTTGCTATTATACCGGCGGGATAATGATTCCTGCACCCGACACAAATCTAAAATGTGTTGTTCTGAAGTCGCTTCATTATTCATAGGTGTGGTTTGAGCGTAACGTGAAATAAAACCAATCAGAGCGTCCTCTCACATTCCCTTTAAGAGCCGCACTTGTTCCACGGCGGATTGCTATTATAACGGCGGGTTTGCCAGTGTTGTGCCGAATTTCGACCCCCTGCCAAATTATTACCCCCCTCGTTGAAGTCAGTACCTGATTGCCTAATCCTAACCCCACCCCTAATCCCAACCCCTCCCCCACAACCAATCCTAAACCTACCAATGCTAGGGGGGTAATAATTTGGCGGGGGTCAAAATTCGGCACAACACCGGCGCACGCCAGGAGCGGTTCATAGCCGAGGAGACCGACGTTCTCGTCAGGGCCGTAAAACACAGAGAAGTGACATTGGGGATGATGGAGAAACACACAAATTAGCTTCGGTTAAACAGGCGTATAATAATTTGGGTAAATGTGTTGCTAGATTTATGCCTATTTTGTTCACATCTTCATGGACACAACAATGATTTCCCTCGTGTGTTAATATTGTTCTTTGTAATAATGTATGATTTGCAAAAATGAAAACTGCTGCGTCTGTTTATATTAGAGAATCAAAGTGTGTGTGTGTGTGTTGTTCACACGCTACATAATGGCCAAGCACGCGCTCTTAAAATAGCATCTGACTAATGCGCAACGCGTGACTTTAGACTGGATTTTTCCTGGTCAGTGGCGGAATTGTTTTGCAAAATAGCACCAGGGAACGTTTGCGCCGGAACACGCTCCTCTTTTTGCTGAACCGTCGTGCGTCTGTGGAGGGAAAAGTTCGCTGTCCGCGGGTGCAGAATAGGAATGATACATGCCTCGGTGTACAAAGTCAATTGCGCTGGGTGCAAGATAGGGCCCTGTATATCAAGTCCAACCTTTATTATAAACTAATAATCGTTCGTTTTACTCGCGTTTTCGCAGTTTCCTCTATTAAATCCAGTCACTCAGTCGCTCTTCTGCCACTCGGTCCGGCTGTGTTCCCGCGGGAAAGTGACGTCAATGCATTCACTCAATATGGCGAATTACGTCATAGCCCCAATCCACCCAGGCTCATTTATGTCTTTTCTAGAAACCTACTGTCCTAGGCGTAGGTATTATCTTTTATTGACTGTTGACTTGTGCTCCAGGTATCCAGCTTCGTAAGGTGCAAGAGCAGAGAGAGCAGGAGGCCAAGAAAGAGCCCGTGGGAACGACGTGGCCACCATTCTGTCCCGACGCATCGCGGTGGAGTACAGCGAATCAGATGAGGACTCGGAGCCGGAGGAGAACGAGTGGTCCGACTGAGCCCGGGCCGGAGAGAGCTGCGAACACCAGCAGAATCCATTCCTGCACACACACACACCACACACACTCCTCCTCATACGCTAAGATGGTCCATGGGTGAGGCTACTGAGGAGACCAGAAACTGAATTTGTGCAATGCAAAGTGGAAGGACACGGTTCAAGTGCAGAAATAGAGAGATGAAAACGACAGAAGAGACCGTTCAGGCACTTTCAGAAAACAGTGTCTCATAAATACAATGTAAATTCAACATGCTAGCTTTTGCAAGAGTTGCCAAGAAAATACTTGTTCGTTCTGTGATTTTTGATTATCTTTTGATCTTTTGTTAGCCGTCCGGAGAATATAGTGAAATATCTATCCATATCCTGTGATACACAAAAACAATGGTCAACAGTGGTATTAGCACTTTTACGTTCAAGTTTTGTTACGCAAACACATTTGTTGTGATATGTCAGGCTTGCTTCATGCGAGATGCCCTGAATACAGTATATGGACAATCAAATCATCGCTATAGTAGATATTGACAGTTGCTCTAATCAAACTACGTTTCTCCTTCAATATCACAACTCTGCATTATCCAACATTTGTCTCTGTTCAACTGTGGACAGTGTTGTGATGATTATTTATGCCCCAGTTTAGCAGTGAGTGAATTTCTTGATGCTTTCATTATTTGCTTTTTTTTTATTTCTTAAGGCACCGATGTGGCCAATAATTTATTACTTCTCGCAGTTTACTAATAGTGTGTGTTTGTGTATTGTGTGTCGTGTGTGTGCTTAAATGTGTCAGACGAGGTGATGGAATATGAGACTGTGACATCCGCTATCATTTGTAACAATACTCTGTACTGTATCATTAATGTGTTTTACAATTTATTGTTGTATGGATTTTTGTAACACTGCTCAAAAGATGGAAATGGCATCTTATGTTTAAACTATCATGTTGTAGGAATAGAGTCTAAAATGCATGTATGAATAATAAATTAAATAAACTAAAAAAATCTAATAAAATTTAGCTTTTACTGAAATTGAAATTTGCATTTTAGTGGCCAAAACTATTTTGTTTTTCCCTCTGAATCCTTGAGTCAATCCCTAAAATAAAATAAATGGAATTTTTTTTTTCAACCATTTAGAAAGTTTTTTTTTTTTTTACTCCCTCTAGTCTAGACTGTTGGTTCAATTCAACTCAACTCAAAAACCCTATCGTCTGACATCATGACAAATAGTTATCAAAATAATTTTGATACATCAACACTAGGGTTACAAAGGGGCGGAGAATTTCTGGAAATGTTCCACAAGCTTTCCATGGGAAGTTAAGCTGGGGCGTTTTGGAAATATTCCAAGTAGGAAACTTAACGGGAATTAAATTGAATTATTTAGATATTTGGGGTAATTTGTGCAAACTGTATCATATACAAACATAAATATAATCATTTTGCTTGGTCTTAAGCATAAGGTAAACCTGCAGTTTTGCAAATTTCCTGTTTAGTCACATTAATTCCTGTTGATTCCCATATATTCCCGTTAATTCCCATACAAAGTTTCCAACTTTGAAAATTCCTGGAATTTTTGCAATCCCAGGAAACACAAATTTTTACGAATTTACTACAGTGTATCTGACAATCACAATGTTCAGATTTAACAAAACTTGATACACAGACGACACACACCAAGTTGTGTCAAATTCCAGCCATAGGGGGCACTAGAACTGAATAATAGAGTTCAAATTTAATTTAGTCGTTTTTGGGTCAAATGCTTACAGTACATTTTCTTCAAATTCAGTTCAACAAACATGGCTTCCAACAGCTAATAATGTGAAATCAGAAACCATTCTGGCTTAAAGTTATCAAAGGAACTTTGATGCATTGAATCGAATCGCACATACAATCAGATATATTTGTTGGATATTCCTCATCATGACTAATATGCCTATATCTTGTGTGCACAAGTAAAAATTGTATGTATGGAGAACAGGTAATTCTGAGAAAGCATGCTTAGTTTCGTAAATTTATAGCAAATTCTAAACTATCAGCCATTTAAACTGATAGATAAAGGCCATAAAACACAGGATAAAGGCCCTTTCCATAATTTTGAATGACAAATAAATTAATAAGACCAGTTAATTTATAGAACTGACAATATAGTTCCCTATCAGTCAGTCACGTTCTACGTTACGTCATAACATCTGACGAATGGGGAGAGCGAGAAAAATGAGCCAATGGTACGCAGAGTAAAGGTCTGCGGAATTTGCATGGCGAGCTCTGCCCCGCTGAGTGGGTATATAAGGAGCAGCGCGTGAATTCTCGCATTCATGCTTTCTCTTCCGAGCACCTCTGACCTCAACCGTTCTGGGGCTACCTCCCCCTTCAGTGGCCTCGACGGCGGGCGGCCAAGGGCTATGCTGGCGTTCCTCCTGGACAGGACCCCAACTTCAATGTAGGGGGTTTGATTACGATTATCATGTCATAGATTCAGTTCAATTCGATATCACGATGCACTGCATCCTCAATTTTCAGTTTTACTTCACATGTATACAATTTTGTCAATAAATGCAAGCAGTCAGATATATGACCTGAACCTTTAATTTGACCTGCTCAAAGAAAACACGCTTCTTGAATGTATCAAACATCAAACAAAACTCAAGTCTGGGCACAGAAGACAACAGGAGCATTTAGAACACACTAAAGTAAATACTAAAAGTGATATGCCATTCATCCACGATATGAGACAGGAGCTCTGCCAGGCGTTAACATCTCGGGGTGAAAACGGCTGACGTGGTTTCTCAAGTTAGTGGTATTACCCCCTGCATATTTTATTTGTGCGTGACATGATTTACACACAGTGTGTGTCTTCTCTAGGTCGTGCTTACCAGGCTTGTTCATAAAAGCCGAAATATGCCCAGATGTAGGCTTTTAAATTAGTTGGAGCATTTTTAATTACTCGCGTCTCGTCTCCCTCTGCCATTGTATGCTACCCTGACAAAGCAAGTACGCGACAAATGACGTCAGAAAATTAGAAAATATAATGACATCAGTACATTATAATCGGTTATGGTCTATTACTGAACCGATACCGAATCATCCTCGTCTGCATCGCGATGCATCGTAGAAACGATTAATTTCGACAGCCCTACTTCAGTGGCATGTCAATTGCCTCGAGTTGCTAGCAGTACATCTCGCTCTGCACCAGTTCAGGGCCCTGCTCAAGGGCAAGCACGTACTGGTCCGACTCCGGAGGGACAACACTGCAACCGTAGCGTACATCAGACGTCAAGGTGGTCTGAGCTGCCGTCGCATGTGGCAATTCGCCCGCCATCTCCTCTTATGGAGTCAGAAGCATCTGAGGTCGCTTCGTGCCATTCATATCCCGGGCGAGCTAAATCCTGCAGCCGACGAGTTGGCCCGGCCGGACCTGGTTTCCCGAACTTGCAACAGCCACTCCCTGGCCAACTCCTCTGTGGAAGGACCTCAGAGACGGGGAACCCTCTGGCACCCGCGTCCCGTTCTCTGGAACCAACCATGTGGGTCCTGGACGGGACGTGGAAGGTTTAAGGACTTTTCCACCTCAGTTGGTAACTACTATCACCTCCACCCAACACACCTATGCCTTCAAGTGGAAATTCTTCGTCATCTGGTGCTCTTCTCGCAGAGAAGACCCTTGGAAATTTTAATTCGGGTTATTTCTTCAAGAAGGGTTGGAACGAAGGCTGTCTCTTTCCACCCTCAAGGTCTATGTGGCTGCCATTTCAGCTCATCATGATTTGCTTGACTCGTTTTGAGACGTTTTATAAAATAAAGGTACTAGGAAAATTAGGATACAGGAACAAAACCATACTATACACAACGACAACCGACAAAGGACTGAACCAAACGGGTTATAGATATATAAACACAGAACGAATGAGGGAGAAAACAAGGAACAGGTGGGACTAATCAATTAACAAATGATTAGCAACTAGGGAAATTGGGAGTCATGGGCTAAAAATGTTTTAAAGAAACTAAACTCAAATAATCCAAACACAGATGATCCACGACAGCAAAACTGCAAGAATGTAAGTAATCATACAGACAGTCCCTTCTCTTATAGCCTTTTAACTTGGCCGCAGTTTCAGTAGCACAAAACATTACATATTAGAGTTTAAACAACAGTTGACAAAGTTTTAAAAGGTCAGAAGGCCACACATATTATAGAAATAAATAATAAAAAGATAAGTATTTCTGGACTTACAAGCTGCAAATGAAAACTTCACACTCATTTGACATTGACCTTTAAATGTTTCAACATGAGTCCACACACACCCCACATATATAATGATCACATCCAGTACCTTCAGACAGTTAAAGGAACACGCCGACTTTAGCTTATTCACTGTATCCCCCAGAGTTAGATAAGTCCATACATACCCTTCTCCGTGCGTGCCGTAACTCTGTCTGACGCACCCACCGCTAGCCTAGCGTAGCACAAAGACTGGAGGTAAATGGCTCCAGCTAGCATTCTGCTCCCAATAAGAGACAAAATAATGCCAACATTTTCCTATTTACATGTAGTGATTTGTATAGTCACAGTGTGTACATATAACAAGGTCACATGACACACAGCCATCTTCTAACCGTATGCATACTGGGAACTGTATTCTCAGAAGGCGAACAAGAGGGAATGATTTCATTTGATAGCCCCTCTTGATACAAGTGCGTATTGCCGTGACCCGTTTCATCAAACCCTAACTATCAGTGAAGATTCAAGATGCACTTTACTGTAAAAACAGTATTAATATCTTTTCATATTTGAAAATATACTGTTTCAACTGGATCTCCAATCATCCACATGTACCAATGGTGATCCGACCCTGAAGATTGCCGCTTGTGGCTTTATTTCAATCTTATCCCACATCCCAGCGAGCGATCTTGGCCCGAATGTGGCCTCAAGCTGGTTCTGCTGGCCTCCTGTCAGCCAGAGCCGGACCATGTGTGGCAATGATGGCACAGCAAGTACAGCAAACAACATGATCATTTAAAAAGAAAAAATATGTATATAGAGAGCATCAGCTGTCAAGGTTAATGGGTTCACTGAGGCCCCGTTTACACTTACATGGTTATTTTGAAAAACGGAGACATTTCCCTTCGTTTACACGCAAACTGAGAATTGTCGTGGAAATTTATCAATATTAAAACCTGGATGAAGGAGACAAAGTCGATTCTCAAAAGATTAAACAAAGTATTTTATTTCATGCATGAAATAAGACGTTCCCACACAGACAGCGTCTGATATGAGAAGGCCCATGGCATTCTCACGCAGAGAGCATCTGACATGAGAAGGCGAAGGCTAGTCCCTTTCGCCAATGTTATATACCCTAACACATCCTGTGTAGAAAAAACCTTTGTTACCTTAAACCCAGACTTCTTAGCTCATGGTCTCATGTGCTCATGATCTCATGTCCAACCTTATTTCTATCAGACAGAACAACTTGTCATGTCAGCAAAAGTTTCCTGCTACAGATCTCGTGTGCTGATCGAAACTGCGCACACACATATTGTCAGCCTTCACATGACTCAGAGAACATTTCGTTCCTGAAAGTTTGTCCTAACTTTTAACATTTCTAAAAGCTTGGTTTTATATCTTTAATAATGTGCTTTTTGCTTATATGATTATATTCCTTTAAATGCTCATGAGTAAAAATTAATCTTCAACGTTAATAAAAGTTGTACCCATATAAAAGTAAAAGAACTGATTAAAAAGTAAAATCTCCATAACAGAATTCGCCTCTGAAACCGATTCTTTCTAAAAACTCTGGCCAGAGAGGAGATTTTGGAAAACTTAGTTTGCACGTTTGCATTTAAACTGAGAAAAACTGAGTTTTAGGCAGCCGACATACAGAATGTGGCTATTTTCGGGATGCTGATTGGCTAACGTGGGCTTGAGCGTCTCGTTACACTGCCACCTACAGGTTTGGCATGCTCTAGACGGCATATACACGGGTTCATGTAAACTAACACTTTTCTGAAAACTGACAGGTGTGCACAATGTTATTTTTGAAAACGGAGACGGTGAAGTGTCTGTTTATGAAAATAGCCGGCCGCGTGTAAACGTAGCCTTGACTCCGTGTGTGTAGGAGTGTGTGGATTAGTGATCAAGATGATTAGCTGATGACATGATTTCTCATGTAGTGTCCTATTTATTGTCTGTGATTTCATCCTGCCTTTCCTGGGACTCACTTCGGGAGATCTGTGCTTCTCTGTTCCACCGTTTCCTGGTTTGTGTGTTTCTCGTTTCACGTGTTCTCTGGAGTTTCCACTGGATTTTCCCAGACTTCATTCTGCCCATTGTGTCCCTGCGTTACCGAGTTTCTAACCAGCTTTGTCCCGATGATTCTGACCTACATCTTCTATCTGTTTTCTGAACTGTTTATAATAAACTGTTTCATTCACTCGCAATTGACCCATCGCAGGGAGCTTGAAGCTTGATTGACAGGTGATCTGACCAATCATACTTCGCCATCCGCCATTTTGTCGGACAAAGCAGTCAGGAGAGTTAGTAGATTAACGTTGGAGGATTTGAACTTGAGAAGCGGAGTGTACTGACGCCTTTCCGCGGTTAACACAACATTCCTTCTGATGTTCATTCATGTTTATTTGATGCTATAAATGAACTAGAAGGAAGAGATGATCAGTTCACGAGCGGCTTTAACTGAGGCGACACAGCGATCTGTCAGACACATTAAAG
>JARPMJ010004332.1:60000-77922 GCA_033366665.1 Phoxinus dragarum | reverse complement strand
TTGTATGGAGACGTTGGCTTGACGTTGTATTTTGGTTAGTAAATACTACAACCTAAAACCAACAAAATATCAACGTCTAATGATGTTATAATTTGACGAGGTGTGGACGTTATCATTATGACGTCAGATGATGTTGGGTTTTGGTCACCATACCTCATGACTGAATATAATAATAATAATAATAATTCGTTACATTTATATAGCGCTTTATCTGAGACCTCAAAGCGCTTCACCTAGAAGGGGGGGAATCTCCTCAACCACCACATGTGCAGCATCCACTTGGATGATGCGACAGCAGCCATATTGCGCCAGAACGCCCACCACACACCAGCTTATTGGTGGAGTGGAGACAGTGATGAAGCCAATCAGTATATGGGGATGATTAGGAGGCCATGATGGACAGAGACCAAGGGGCAAATTTGGCCAGGATGCCGGGGTTACACCCCTACTCTTTTTCGAAGGACATCCTGGGATTTTTAATGACCACAGAGAGTCAGGACCTCGGTTTAACGTCTCATCCGAAGGACGGGTATATAAGTGTTTGACATCAAAATGACGTTGTCTGGAGACGTTGGCTTGACGTTGTATTTTGGTTAGTGAAAACCACAACCTAAAAACAACAAAATATCAACGTCTGATGATAATAGTGTTTAACGTTGTGTGGGCGTTACCATTATGACGTCAGATGACATTGGGTTTTGGTCACCATACCTCATGACTTAATGTCGTGTTTGACGTAAATATGACGTTGTCTGGAGACGTTGGCTTGACGTTGTATTTTGGTTAGTGAAAACCACAACCTAAAACCAACAAATAATCAACATTTATTGATGTTATAATTTGATGTTGCGTGGACATTACCATTATAACGTCAGATGATGTTGTATTTTGATTGGTAAATACCACAACCTAAAACCAACAAAATATCAACGTCTACTGATGTTATGATTTTACGTTGCGTGGACGTTACCATTATTACGTCAGATGACGTTGTATTATGGTTGGTAAATACCACGACCTAAAACCATCAAAATATCAACGTCTACTAATGTTATAATTTGACGTTGCGTGGACGTTACCATTATTACGTCAGATGACGTTGTATTATGGTTGGTAAATACCACGACCTAAAACCATCAAAATATCAACGTCTACTGATGTTATAATTTGACGTTGCGTGGACGTTACCATTATTACGTCAGATGACGTTGTATTATGGTTGGTAAATACCACGACCTAAAACCAACAAAATATCAACGTCTACTGATGTTATACTTTGACGTTGCGTGGACGTTACCATTTTTACGTCAGATGACGTTGTATTTTGGTTGGTAAATACCACGACCTAAAACCAACAAAATATCAACGTCTACTGATGTTATACTTTGACGTTGCGTGGACGTTACCATTATTACGTCAGATGACGTTGTATTTTGGTTGGTAAATACCACGACCTAAAACCAACAAAATATCAACGTCTACTGATGGTTATACTTTGACGTTGCGTGGACGTTACCATTTTTACGTCAGATGACGTTGTATTTTGGTTGGTAAATACCACGACCTAAAACCAACAAAATATCAACGTCTACTGATGTTATAATTTGACGTTGCGTGGACGTTAACATTATTACGTTATATGACGTTGTATTATGGTTGGTAAATACCACGACCTAAAACCAACAAAATATCAACGTCTACTGATGTTATAATTTGACGTTGCGTGGACGTTACCATTATTACGTCAGATGACATTGTATTTTGGTTGGTAAATACCACGACCTAAAACCAACAAAATATCAACGTCTACTGATGTTATAATTTGATGTTGCGTGGACGTTACCATTATTACGTCAGATGACGTTGTATTTTGGTTGGTAAATACCACGACCTAAAACCAACAAAATATCAACGTCTACTGATGTTATAATTTGACGTTGCGTGGACGTTACCATTATTACGTTATATGACGTTGTATTATGGTTGGTAAATACCACGACCTAAAAACCAACAAAATATCAACGTCTACTGATGTTATAATTTGACGTTGCGTGGACGTTACCATTATTACGTCAGATGACGTTGTATTTTGGTTGGTAAATACCACGACCTAAAACCAACAAAATATCAACGTCTACTGATGTTATAATTTGATGTTGCGTGGACGTTACCATTATTACGTCAGATGACGTTGTATTTTGGTTGGTAAATACCACGACCTAAAACCAACAAAATATCAACATCTACTGATGTTATAATTTGACGTTGTGTGGACGTTACCATTATTACGTCAGATGACGTTGTATTATGGTTGGTAAATACCACGACCTAAAACCAACAAAATATCAACGTCTACTGATGTTATAATTTGACGTTGCGTGGACGTTACCATTATTACGTCATATGACGTTGTATTATGGTTGGTAAATACCACGACCTAAAACCAACAAAATATCAACGTCTACTGATGTTATAATTTGACGTTGCGTGGACGTTACCATTATTACGTCAGATGACGTTGTATTTTGGTTGGTAAATACCACGACCTAAAACCAACAAAATATCAACGTCTACTGATGTTATACTTTGACGTTGCGTGGACGTTACCATTATTACGTCATATGACGTTGTATTATGGTTGGTAAATACCACGACCTAAAACCAACAAAATATCAACGTCTACTGATGTTATACTTTGACGTTGCGTGGACATTACCATTATTACGTCAGATGACGTTGTATTATGGTTGGTAAATACCACGACCTAAAACCAACAAAATATCAACGTCTACTGATGTTATAATTTGACGTTGCCTGGTCGTCACCATAATGACGTCAATAGACATTGGATTTTGGTAACTTTACAACACAACCTAAAAACAATCAAATATCAACGTCAGCTGACGTCGGTATTAGACGTCAATTGTACGTTGGCATTAGACGTTGTATTGATGTTGGATTTTGGTCACCCGACGTCGCAACCCAAAACTTAACCAAATATCAACGTCATATGACGTAGTGTGCCTGCTGGGTATGTATGTTATATTTGTGTATTTTAACTATACATACGTGTTAGGACTTTTATGGGCCCCAGGAAGACTAGCAACCACATTGTGGAAGCTAATGGGGATCCAATTATAAATAAACAAATAAATAAATAAACGAAAATTGTTTAGGGCGTTCCTCAAGTGGAATGGATTTGACTGACTGCGCTCTGGAAAGCGAACAGACATATGCACTGAATGTAGAAGTGAGTGGGTCCAATACAGGGGCGTAGAATTTAGTAGGGGCGCTAGGGACGTGTCCTTACCAATATCCAGTGACACTGATTTATCCCTAGCAATAATTCCGATCAAAACTTAAAATATATTTATATATTGATGTCCCCGTCCCCACCAATTTCAAAATCAAACCTACGCCACTGGTCCAATATCATTGGTCTTAAAAAGTGTGTGGGTCTTGTCCCGACGCCCATGGTGTGATATATATATATAGGCCTACAGTATATATACAGGTGAAACTGGAAAAATGAGAATATGGTGCAAAAGTTCATTTATTTCAGTAATTCAACTTAAAAGGTGAAACTAATATGTTATATAGACTCAAAGTGAGATATTTCAAGCGTTTATTTATTATAATTTTGATGATTATGGCTTACAGCTTATGGAAACCTTTTCACAATATTCTTTAAATTTGGGTTTTTCATAAGCTGTAATCCATAATCATCATAATTATAATAAATAACGCTTGAAATATCTCACTTTGAGTCTATATAACTATTAGTTTCACCTTTTAAGTTGAATTACTGAAATAAATGAACTTTTGCACCATATTCTCATTTTTCCAGTTTCACCTGTGCATATATATATATATATTAATAATATTGTTGTCTCTTTGACGTATGTGAAATGTATGTGTGGAAACATGTAAATCTGAATGTTTGACTGGAGATTGTAAAGCAGAACTGAACCCTTTGAAGTTGGGTCGAATCCGCGCATCATATCCCGAAGTTCGGCCCATCAGTTTATCCAGGAAATCTGAGGGAGACATCGCCGAGGAAGATTCCCGAGGGAACAGCCTCTCGTTCTCCTGACCGGCCGTTATCCTGAGACACGGGGTCAGTACACATCACTAAACCATCACTAAACATCACTAAACATCACTAAACATCACTAAACATCAGTAAACATCTGCAGAACAGAATTAAATGAGGCTATACAGCGGGGCTAGTTGTCACAGCGGGGCGAGTTGTCACAGCGGGGCGAGTTGTCACAGCGGGGGCGAGTTGTCACACCGGGGGCTAGTTGTCACACCGGGGCTAGTTGTCACAGCGGGGCTAGTTGTCACACCGGGGCTAGTTGTCACAGCGGGGCTAGTTGTCACACCGTGGCTAGTTGTCACACCGAGGCTAGTTGTCACACCGAGGCTAGTTGTCACACCGAGGCTAGTTGTCACACCGGGGCTAGTTGTCACACCGGGGCTAGTTGTCACAGCGGGGCTAGTTGTCACACCGTGGCTAGTTGTCACACCGAGGCTAGTTGTCACACCGAGGCTAGTTGTCACACCGTGGCTAGTTGTCACACCGAGGCTAGTTGTCACACCGGGGCTAGTTGTCACACCGGGGCTAGTTGTCACACCGAGGCTAGTTGTCACAGCGGGGCTAGTTGTCACAGCGGGGCGAGTTGTCACAGCGGGGCGAGTTGTCACACCGGGGCTAGTTGTCACACCGGGGCTAGTTGTCACAGCGGGGCTAGTTGTCACACCGTGGCTAGTTGTCCACACCGAGGCTAGTTGTCACACCGGGGCTAGTTGTCACAGCGGGGCTAGTTGTCACACCGTGGCTAGTTGTCACACCGAGGCTAGTTGTCACACCGAGGCTAGTTGTCACAGCGGGGCGAGTTGTCACAGCGGGGGCGAGTTGTCACACCGGGGCTAGTTGTCACACCGGGGCTAGTTGTCACAGCGGGGCTAGTTGTCACACCGTGGCTAGTTGTCACACCGAGGCTAGTTGTCACACCGGGGGCTAGTTGTCACAGCGGGGCTAGTTGTCACACCGTGGCTAGTTGTCACACCGGGGCTAGTTGTCACACCGGGGCTAGTTGTCACAGCGGGGCTAGTTGTCACACCGTGGCTAGTTGTCACACCGAGGCTAGTTGTCACACCGGGGCTAGTTGTCACACCGGGGCTAGTTGTCACACCGAGGCTAGTTGTCACACCGGGGGCTAGTTGTCACAGCGGGGCTAGTTGTCACACCGAGGCTAGTTGTCACACCGAGGCTAGTTGTCACACCGGGGCTAGTTGTCACACCGGGGCTAGTTGTCACAGCGGGGCTAGTTGTCACAGCGGGGCTAGTTGTCACACCGAGGCTAGTTGTCACACCGTGGCTAGTTGTCACACCGAGGCTAGTTGTCACACCGAGGCTAGTTGTCACACCGGGGCTAGTTGTCACACCGGGGCTAGTTGTCACACCGGGGCTAGTTGTCACAGTGGGGCGAGTTGTCACACCGGGGCTAGTTGTCACAGCGGGGCGAGTTGTCACACCGGGGCTAGTTGTCACACCGGGGCTAGTTGTCACAGCGGGGCGAGTTGTCACACCGGGGCTAGTTGTCACACCGGGGCTAGTTGTCACAGCGGGGCTAGTTGTCACACCGGGGCTAGTTGTCACAGCGGGGCTAGTTGTCACACCGGGGCTAGTTGTCACAGTGGGGCTAGTTGTCACACCGGGGCTAGTTGTCACACCGGGGCTAGTTGTCACACCGGGGCTAGTTGTCACACCGGGGCTAGTTGTCACAGTGGGGCTAGTTGTCACACCGGGGCTAGTTGTCACACCGGGGCTAGTTGTCACAGCGGGGCTAGTTGTCACACCGGGGCTAGTTGTCACAGTGGGGCTAGTTGTCACACTTTTACTGAATATTTTTTAGTGAAGGTTTATTTTTTTGAATGTCAGTTTCTGTCTAGACACATACATAAAAATGTCCACCGTTGTCGTCCAGGAAATAAGAAACAGGCATTTAACACACACTGACCCTCACACTATTCACACACACACACACACACTATTCACACATACACACACACACAAAAAAAAGTGACACACAACTTGACATTTTATGAGAAATACCTCAACTTCATTATATAGTGGCTTAATGTATGTAAATGATGTGTTTACTTATTAACCAACACAAATTTGATACAGAATTCACAAATATAATAAATAGATGTTTGAAACCAACAAACTAAAGCACTGATAGAGAAAGTAAGCATTGGTTTGACTTTTTGATATTTTATTTTGACATTCAAATGTTCCATCTTATGCTTTTTAAAAATATATATTTTTTATTGACTTTCAAATGCACAAAAGGCTCTTTATAGTGTGAGAAGCGTTCTTTAGATTATTAAAATGTAGTGGGAAGGGAGAACTATTCACTTAACGGTTCTTTATCAAAAACTGGTTCTTCTATGACATCAGTTTTACAGTCAAGCCAAACATTATTCAGACACCAGATATGATTTTTGATATGTTTTTCAACTGAGTTCTGCTCATATTTCATCACCATTTTCTAAACTATAGCGGATAAACTGATGATGTGAGTCTGAATAAATGTTCGGTTTGACTGGTTATGTTTGGAACCAAAAAGACGAGCTATAGATTATGATGAGACCTGTGACAACTAGCCCCGGTCTCCTTTAACATCACAGAAACAGAATGGAATCTTCATTTCTGGTTGTAACTGTAACTTCCGATTCTTCTTTGATGTTCTAATTTTCATTCGAGCATTCTTTAATTGCCATGGCAACGCACGTCAGCATCCATCCGCGCGTGCACAAGGAGAACGAGCCGAACGCTCTTATAAACGATATACTAAAATATGACTAATAATGACTAATATATAACCTAATATATGACTAATGCTGCTTGACCAGTCGCGTCTGGAAGTAATACTGAAGTACATACCTGAAGTTGAGCATTCCTATTAAACACGCGAGTAAAGTTGAGAGGAGTTTCACAGAAGGGCGAGTCATTCCCGAACACCCGTCGTGTTTTCTCCAGAACTGAAGCACAGTTTTCCTCAGGTGAACCCAGAACCACTCCAGCCCAGATGCTCATGGTTTATCCCACACCGAGACGCACCGCGTCCACGAACACACCCGCAAAGCTCCTAAAATCATTCCGCGCGCGAAGGAAACACCATGAGAGATGACAAGAGAAATCCTGCTTGTGTGTGTGTGTGTGTGTGTGTGTGTCGAGTGTGTCAGTGCTGGAGCGTCTCTTTAAATCACAGGCGCGCGCGGGGTTCAGCACTCGGGCAGCTCCGCGCCTCTCTCTGCGCATGCGCAACTGTTTCAAAGTGGTGGATCGTGAGTGGATTTTGATCAGGGACATTGGAATATTATTAGGGTACGAATTTTGGAGGGTTTCGTTCAAATTAAAGCTTGAACCAGGATCTTCATATACAAGAGAGTTTCACTCAGTGTCTTATATCAATATCGAAAAACGCTTCACGGACAAGAAACAAATGTGGGCGGGGCTTGATTGTGGCATTGGGGAATTGATTGGATAATTGGACGGTTGTGGTTTGCTATTGGTGGATCTCATGTGAGTGACAGGTTGCCCCGCCCTCGACATCAGAGAAGAGAAGAGATGTCACTGTTGTTCTTACACAATAATGATGTGCACCTGTACATCATTTAGAATAAACATTGCAATATTCCATAAAAAAACAAGGAAATGTCAAATTTGTTGAGTTATTTAGTATTCGCACAATGATTCGATTCACTTAATCATATGTTTTTGTACATAAAAATGAATAAACATCATAAAATGAATAAACATCATCAATTTCTCTATTTGCAGGTACAGTAGGCTAGTCATATAAAAAAATAAAAAATAAAATAATATTGTGCTCAACCTCCATATTTCATTATTTTTTTCTTCTTCTTTTTTTTGTATATCTATCAAATTAAAAAGGAAATAAACAATAGGCTCACCACCAGCACACACCTCTTGGGAATTTAGCGGGGAACCCAGGTTGCCTTGGAAACAGATTCACTTAGCACATGATTGCAAATGCTAAAAGGTTGAGCTTGTTGCTGAGTGACAGACGGGGGTCACGCCTGTGACGGACAGATCCACATTACCGGCCGAGGAAAGGCTTTTCTCCTGTTCTCTCAGCTCTGTTATAGGGTGTGCAGACACCTGTCATATCTGAGAGTCTGTATGGCAGCATATGGGGAAAGTTATGAAATCTGGAGATGGATTTGCTACATTTTTATCGCATCTTGTTTTTGTTTGTTTGTTTCAATTGACACTGTGTTTCTTTTCATAACCTTAAACAACCTCTTACTTGGTGGAAGAATTGACCATAATCATTATCAAATATTTATATCGTATTGCCATTTTTATGTTTATTTTAAAGCATTTTGTTTGTGTTGTACAGAAGAACCGCTTTATTAAATAACGTCAGATATTAAATAATTTTTGTCTCTCGGAGAACCCTGAGAACATTTTGATGTAGCTAAATTAATTTTGATGTAAATTAATAAATAAATAAATAAATAAAATTAAGTTGACCAACATAAGAAAATCTAGTTTGACGATTGTAATAAAGTTAAACATACTAGAGAAAATTAATGTGACCTGAACTTAATAAATTGTGCTGACCCAACTAACATTTATTTTGAATTGTGTGTAAAATCTTTCTTTAGTCAAATGAAGAGTAATTAATTAGTTTATTTTCGTGTGTGAATGTTAAAAAAACATTGCATTTTATCATTTTGCAAATATAATAATGTTACTTTTAAATGTTCTCTGAACATTCCGGAACTAGTGGCAACATTTAAAAAGTTCCATGAACAATTGTAATAAAGTTAAACATACAGAGTAAATTAATTTGACGTAAAACAAATAAATCGTGTTGACCCGACTAAACTATAATTTATTTCAAATTAAAATTTTGTGTAAAATCTTTCTTCAATCAAATTAAGGGTAATGAATTCATTTTGTGAATTCCATTTGATAATTTTCCAAACAATGTTCTCTGGACATATAAATCATGTTTTAACATGAGAACATTATTAAAGACGGAGCATAACTTTAAGAGAACCTTGACAGAACATGAATCAGAATCACACTGATGTGTTATTAAACAGCTGCTCTCTATGAAATCATAATTTCATTATATGACTTTCTGACTCCTATTGTGTCAATTGGATCCAGATGAACTGTGTGATAAAGTACAAGACTGACATTTGAGAGCAGAGACGTTTAGTATCAGACGATGTTTATTTCTGTAGCCTCCAGTTTCAGGAAGCTTGTTGGATATGATGAGAGTCTTCCGGCGCTGAATAATATCAGTTGCTCTGACAGCCGCTGTCACCGGCGCTCTGATGCCGTCCACACTCATTCCCTTCAACAGCTTTAAATCAAACTCCGTCTGACCCACTAAACTCTGTTCTTCTCGTCTGTGTGTGTCAGTCCGCGGATCAGACGCTCTGGGTGTGGAAGCGTTTGTCCATGACAAAATTACAGTTCATCACTGCATATCCATTTGCTGTTCTGTTATCTGGACCGGGAAAGGGGGAGTTTAATAAATAAAACTCTCTCGCCATGAGAAAGGAAGGAAGGAAGGATGGAAGAAAGGATGGAAGGAAGGAAGGAAGGAAGGATGGAAGGAAGGAAGGATGTAAGGAAGGAAGGAAGGATGGAAGGAAGGAAGGATGGAAAGAAGGAAGGAAGAAAGAAAGGAAGGAAGGATGGAAGGAAGGAAGGATGGAAGGAAGGAAGGATGGAAGGAAGGAAGAAAGAAAGGAAGGAAGGATGGAAGGAAAGGAAGGATGGAAGGAAGGAAGGAAGGATGGAAGGAAGGAAGGATGGAAGGAAGGAAGGATGGAAGGAAGGATGGAAGGAAGGAAGGATGGAAGGAAGGAAGGATGGAAGGAAGGAAGGAAAGAAGGAAGGAAGAAAGAAAGGAAGGAAGGATGGAAGGAAGGAAGGATGGAAGGAAGGATGGAAGGAAGGAAGGAAGGAAGGAAGGAAGGAAGGAAGGAAGGAAGGAAGGAAAGAAGGAAGGAAGAAAGAAAGGAAGGAAGGATGGAAGGAAGGAAGGAAGGAAGAAAGGAAGGAACAAAAAACAGAATGAATAAAGAAAGAAAGAAAGAAGAAGAAAGAAAGAAAGAAGAAAGAAAGAGAAGAAGAAAGAAGAAGAAGAAAGAAAGAAAGAAGAACGTTTGAATTATAAGTAATAACTGTTTTAAGGAAACATTACCTTCTATGATTCTTCAAACATTTTCCTGAACGTTATTTGTGAATGTTCTCTGAACGTTCCTGTAACATTTACACAAACATCAGTCCGACTAATACTCTTCATGGACACCTGTACACTTCTCTGAATGATGTACACATTATTATTACTCAGATTTACACATGATTATTACACATTATTATTACTCAGATTTACACATGATTATTACACATTATTATTACTCAGATTACACATGATTATTACACATTATTATTACTCAGATTTACACATTATTATTACACAGACGTACACATGATTATTACACAGATTTACACATTATTATTACACATGATTATTACACAGATTTACACATTATTATTACACATGATTATTACACAGATTTACACATTATTGATGTGGTTTGACTTAAACTCCTAAAAGGAAAAACTATTGCTGAGTTCAAGCTTATGAAATATAAAACTGAAAGCGCGAGAGAGCGACAGGTCATTAAATCCTGTGAGCGATGACCTTTGACCCGGTGAGAGGGTAATTATAGAGAGACGTCTGATATAATAAAGCTGTGGACAGAGACCGGCCTTTTTATATATTCTTATGCAATATGGTCATTAAATGTGAACTGGATGCTGTCATAATATCAGAGTGTGAAGCTGTAATGAGTGAGACATCAGTAAAGGTCTCTGTGTGTGTCAGATTCACAGCTCTCATGTGACACATCAATGATAACACAACTAAAACACATTTCTGCTTTAAAATTAGCGTGAAAGTGAAGTTGCGTCGTAAATAAAGTGAAAGTTTAAAGCTTCTGGAACAAGAACAAATGTACGCAGTAAAAAAATAAAAAGTAAAATAAAAAAATACCATTACCATTTTAGGTTTTACAGACTTAACTTAAATTTACAGTAAAAAAACATTTCTGCTTTAAAATTGTCGTGAAAGTGAAGAAGTCGCGTCTTTTCTTCCGTAAATAAAGTGAAAGCTTAAAGCTTCTGGAACAAGAACAAATGTAAATCTGTAAAATTAAAAAATTAAAAATACGGTAGCAACATTTTAGGTTTTACAGACGTAACTTAAATTTACTGTAAAAAACATTTCTGCTTTAAAATTTGGCGTGAAAGTGAAAGTCGCGTCTTCTCTTCCATAAATAAACTGAAAGCTTAAAGCTTCTGGAACAAGAACAAATGTACGCAGTAAAAAAAAAAAAAAAAAAAAAAAAAAAAACGGTAGAAACATTTTTGGTTTACAGACGTAACTTAAATTTACAGTAAAAAACATTTCTGCTTTAAAAATGCGCTGATAGTGAAGTCGCGTCTTTTCTTCCGTAAATAAAGTGAAAGCTTAAAGCTTCTGGAACAAATTGTACGCAGTAAAAAAAAAAAAAAAAAATACGATAACAACATTTTAAGTTTTACAGACGTAACTTAAATTTACAGTAAAAAACATTTCTGCTTTAAAAAATGCACTAAAAAGTGCATTTTTTTCTTCCGTAAATAAAGTGAACGCTTAAAGCTTCTGGAACAAGAACAAATGTACGCAGTAAAAAAAAATCTGTAAAATAAAAAAAATAAAAATACGGTAGCAACATTTTAGGGTTTACAGACGTAACTTAAATTTACAGTAAAATAAAAATCTGCTTTAAAATTGGCTTGAAAGTGAAGTTGCTTCTTTTCTTCCGTAAATAAAGTGAAAGCTTAAAGCTCCCGGAACAAGAACAAATGTACGCAGTAAAAAAAAAAAGTAATTTTTTTTTTTTTTTTTATACGGGTAGCAACATTTTAGGTTTTACAGACGTATCTCAAATTTACAGTAAAAAACATTTCTGCTTTAAAATTTGTGTGAAAGTGAAGTCGCGTCTTCTCTCCATAAATAAAGTGAAAGCTTAAAAGCTTCCGGAACAAGAACAAATGTACGCAGTAAAAAAAAAAAGTAAAAAATAAAATAAATAAAAATACGGTAGCAACATTTTAGGTGTTACAGACGTAACCTAAATTATACAGTAAGAAACATATTTAATTATCTGATATATCGTTAATTTACAGATCTACTGAAGTACTTTTATCTGTTTTGTAGCATTGTATTACACTGATAACCATCAATCACAGCAGAGATGAGGGTCACATGCCAAATCAAAGCTCATCACTCACACACACACTAAACACCATCATTCTAACACACATTACCTTTTTACAAATGCAATAAATATTAATTTAACAACTTAAAATGTTACATAAAACCTAATAGAAAAAATACGTTTTTAATCTTAGTTAAGTCTGGTAAAACCTAAAATTGTCACATTGTTAATGTGTTTTGTTCTGTGTTGTGATCTTGTTTCCCCCTGTCTTTGTGATTTTTGGTTTAGTCCTGTTAGTTTTTCCCTGTCTGTTTAATTAGTAATTCCCGACACCTGCATCTTGTTAATTTTCCCATTAACCCCAGTTCTTTTAAGCCCTGTGTTTTCCCTTAGTGTTTGTTGGTCGTCGTCGGTATAAGGTAGTGTGTTCTGAAGTCCTTGATTGTTTTCTGTTATTCCTGAGAGTTTATTCATTTAATAAACTAACTGTATTCGAATACCCGTGTCCTCGTCTTCGGCATCCTGCACCAAACCTGACAAAAATGCTGCTACCGCATTTTTTACAGTAAATGTCTGGCAACCACAGCTGCCGTGTTTTTACCGTAAATGTAACAGTGTACACACAGTGACAGACACAGTACATCTGAGTCCAGGTGACTTTAATGCTTTAGTTTGTGTTTATTATTCAGCATTGTGCTGTAAATGTGATCGTCCTGTAGATGTTGTTCGGGACGATGAAGCCGCAGATGTGGTGCAGCAGAAACCGTTGTTGTGTGAAAACACTTCATGTGTGAAACCGCCTGAAGCTTCAGGTGTCAGAACGGGTTTATTTTACAGTATAGGTGTAAAGAAGAGGATTTAGCGTTGGCTCAGACTGACACACTGATGCATGTAGAAATGTAAAATATGCATATAGATCTGACACTTGTGCATATGCTAATGACTTTTCATCGGGAACGTTCATGATCGTGACAGATATTGCAATATTTTCCCTCTTGATATATTTTCTGAAATATTATAAAGCCAGTTCAAGATTCATGATTGGTTTTGTTGACATATTAAAGGTTTTTCCAGAGGGTTTCTGGATTTCTCTTTTTATCATACTTCAGAAATAACTGTTAAAAGGACAGAAATACATTTTCACCATGTTTTTAGGAATAAAATATTGTATAAATCAGGCGAATGATATAAACAACCCTTCAGATATGAATAAAATTAAAGTTATAAAAGCTGAAGTGTGTAAAGCTGCTGAAGTGGAGATGTGTAACTCAGAGACGCATTGAGATTGAAATCTACAGACGCAAATAGAGAAAGTGAAGAAAAAAAGTATTATTTTGGATGGTTTTCGAATGTTCTGGAAGCAAAATATGAAAATTGAGCAGTGCATTAAAAACAATGATTTTACCATATCTTGCTTTAATATTTGCTTTGGTTAACATGATGTTAGACGACAACGATGTACTAAAAACGGAAACATTTTTCGTGTACAGACGACAACGTTGTCAAAAGTTCCCTGTTCACACGGATCAGCGAAAGCGATTCGAAATACTCTATCACTTTATCACTCTATTACTTTATCACTCTATCACTCTATCACTCTATCACTCTATCACTCCATCACTCCATCACTCTATTACTCTATCACTCTATTACTCTATTACTTTAATCACTTTATCACTCTATCACTCTATCACTCTATTACTCTATTACTTTATCACTCTATCACTCTATCACTCTATCACTCCATCACTCCATCACTCCATCACTCTATCACTCTATTACTCTATCACTCTATTACTCTATTACTCTATCACTTTATCACTCTATCACTTTATCACTCTATCACTCTATCACTTTATCACTCTATCACTCCATCACTCTATTACTCTATTACTTTATCACTTAACACTCTATTACTCTATTACTTTATCACTTTATCACTCTATCACTCTATCACTCTATTACTCTATTACTTTATCACTCTATCACTCTATCACTCTATCACACCACACTCCATCACTCCATCACTCTATCACTCAATACTCTATCACTCTATTACTCTATTACTCTATCACTTAATCACTCTATCACTTTATCACTCAATCACTCTATACACTTTATCACTCTATCACTCCATCACTCCATCACTCCATCACTCTACTACTCTATCACTCCATCACTCCATCACTCTATCACTCTATCACTCTATCACTTATCACTCTATCACTCTATCACTCTATTACTCTATCACTTTATCACTCTATAACTCTATCACTCAATCACTCTATCACTTTATCACTCTATCACTCTATCACTCTATTACTCTATCCACTCTATCCACTCTATTACTCTATTACTTTATCACTCTATCACTCTATCACTCTATTCTATATCACTCTCTATCACTCAATCACTCATCACTCACTCTATCACTCTATCACTCTATTAATCTATCTACTCTATTCACTCTATTACTTTATCACTCTATCACTCTATCACTCTATCACCCAGCACTTCACTCTATCACTCCATTCAATCACTCTATCACTCTATTACTCTATCACTCTACTCTTTCACTCTATCACTTTATCACTCTATCACTCTATCACATCACTCTATCCATCACTCCATCACTCTATTACTCTATCACTCCATCACTCCATCACTCTATCACTCTATCACTCTATCACTTATCACTCTATCACTCTGTCACTCTATTACTCTATCACTTTATCATCTATACTCATCACTCAATCACTCTATCACTTTATCACTCTATCACTCTATTACTCTATCACTCTATCACTCTAATCACTCTATTACTTTATCACTCTATCACTCTATCACTCTATCACTCTATCACTCTATCACTCTCCATCACTCCATCACTCCATCACTCTATCACTCTATTACTCTATCACTCTATTACTCTATTACTCTATCACTTTATCACTCTATCACTTATCACTCTATCACTCTATCACTTTATCACTCTATCACACCCATCACTCCATCACTCCCATCACTCTATTACTCTATCACTCCATCACTCCATCACTCTATCACTCTATCACTCTATCACTTTATCACTCTATCACTCTATTACTCTATCACTTTATCACTCTATTACTCTATCACTCATCACTCTATCACTTTATCACTCTATCACTCTATCACTCTATTACTCTATCACTCAATCACTCTATCACTTTATCACTCTATCACTCTATCACTCTATCACTCTATTACTCTATCACTCTATCACTTCTATCACTATATCACTCTATCACTTATCACTCAATCACACTATCACTATATTACTCTATCACTCTATTACTCTATCACTTTATCACTCTATCACTCTATAACTCTATCACTCCATCACTCTATCACTCTATCACTCTATCACTCCATCACTCCATCACTCTATCACTCTATCACTTTATTACTCTATCACTCTATTACTCTATCACTTTATCACTCTATCACTTTATTACTCTATCACTTTATTACTCTATCACTTTATCACTCTATCACTCTATCACTCTATTACTCTATCACTCTATTACTCTATCACTTTATCACTCTATCACTCTATCACTCTATCACTTTATCACTCTATCACTCTATCACTATATTACTCTATCACTCTATTACTTTATCACTCTATCACTCCATCACTCCATCACTCCATCACTCCATCACTCTATTACTCTATCACTCTATCACTTTATTACTCTATCACTCTATTACTCTATCACTTTATCACTCTATCACTTTATTACTCTATCACTTTATTACTCTATCACTCTATTACTCTATCACTCTATTACTCTATCACTTTATTACTCTATCACTCTATCACTCTATTACTCTATCACTCTATTACTCTATCACTTTATCACTCTATCACTCTATCACTCCATCACTCCATCACTCCATCACTCCATCACTCTATTACTCTATCACTCTATCACTTTATTACTCTATCACTCTATTACTCTATCACTCTATCACTTTATTTACTCTATCACTTTATTACTCTATCACTCTATTACTCTATCACTCTATTACTCTATCACTCTATCACTTTATCACTCTATCACTCCATCACTCTATCACTTTATCACTCTATCACTCTATCACTCCATCACTCTATCACTTTATCACTCTATCACTCTATCACTTTATTACTCTATCACTTTATTACTCTATCACTCTATCACTCTATTACTCTATCACTTTATCACTCTATCACTCTATCACTTTATCACTCTATCACTCTATCACTTTATCACTCTATCACTCCATCACTCTATCACTTTATCACTCTATCACTCTATCACTTTATTACTCTATCACTCTATCACTCTATTACTCTATCACTCTATCACTTTATTACTCTATCACTTTATCACTCTATCACTCCATCACTCTATCACTTTATCACTCTATCACTCTATCACTTTATCACTCTATCACTCCATCACTCTATCACTTTATCACTCTATCACTCTATCACTCTATCACTCTATCACTTTATCACTCTATCACTCCATCACTCTATCACTTTATCACTCTATCACTCTATCACTCTATCACTCTATCACTCTATTACTCTATCACTCTATCACTTTATCACTCTATCACTCTATCACTCTATCACTTTATCACTCTATTACTCTATCACTCTATCACTCAATCACTCTATCACTCTATCACTCCATCGATCCATCGATCCGCCCTTATCATGCCTCTCAGTCCATCACTCTATCACTCTATCACTCTCCTGATAAACACAGTCCAGATAAACACAGTCCAGATAAACACAGTCCTGAACTCCTGATTCATTCTCTCAGATGCTGGACGAGATGCAACACTGTCCTCAATAGTTGTGATGGCATAGAGTGCTGTTTTATCTCTCTATAAATAAAGGATGTGACTTCACTTATAGCGCAGCCGAAGCTTTAAAGCATATATTTCTGAATGTGCAACCGTTCGGACTCAAACATGTGTTCAATTATTAAAAACATCACTATAAACTTTCAACTATAAACTTTCAACTTTCAACCCCATCCACCGAAGCTCTGAGATTATATTTTCACATTCAAATGTGTGTCGTGAAGAATAATTTTATTAGCGAACAAATTTTCTTTTTTTAGTGAACTGTTGTACTGACAAGAGCATAAAGATTGTGTGTTTGACGGAAACAATAACGGTTTAGTGTAATGCAGCGTTGCTTCTCTTATTTCAAGGAGTTTTAGATTTTTAATTGACTAATAAGACTTAAACATTCATTAAGAACAGGATTGTTTTGCTGTGTAAGTTTGTTGTTTTTATCATAAATCAAATGCTTTTACTGTCACCATGGACTTTCTCATGGATCTTCCGCTTATGCAACAGTCTCAATATTACAGAATGAAATTAATATTGCAATTAAGAGACTGAAGCCTGTAATTAGAAGCATGATACAGTAATACCAGGGCTTGCTTTGCTATGGATAAAAGATCTATTATCTTCATTGCTCCACACTGCTGAGAGTGATCCCGATAATGACGGGAAGGATCCCGCTGTGAGTGTAATGAGAGAAAT
>JARPMJ010004332.1:52500-55000 GCA_033366665.1 Phoxinus dragarum | reverse complement strand
TCCACGCAACAAATTTAAATGTATCTGCACCTTAAAATGATTATGAACGAAAATATGACATTATAGCATACACTTTACAATTATAACTGGACATCAGGGAAGAAAAATAATAGATAATAATCTGTAGTGGATATAGTTTCGTATGATCGTACGAAAAAATTAAGCGTCTGTTCGGGGGTGTGAGCAAGAAAACAAATTAATGCAGTAGTTTCTTACAAAAGTCGCCACGGATTCGCCAAACACTGCTGTAGCCTATCAGTGATGTTTGACTAAACTGTCAATCAATGTGTGAATCCTGAAATGTAGACAGAAAGCCTGTGTGACGGAGATGTCAGTAAGTGTTGTTCTTCCCTCACACACACTAATGGAGAGATGCACTGCTACTCCTGAGGCATTAATATTGCAGATCCACCTCAGAGGTTCGTCCACTAATTCTTTAGAGCAGAGCTTTCAGTCTTTTCCCTGCTTCGGATCATTCGAGTGATAAAGCCTGAACCCGCTGTGGAGTTTAAGCGGGAAATATTTCGCCCTCAAGCGAAATTACCGATCGCGTCGATCACATGACCGAGGCCCTGTTTACACGAGAACGCTCGCGGGTGAAAATTTTATCGGATGTGCCTTTCGTTTACACGGCGACGCCGTTTTTTGGGGCTTAAAAACGCAAAAAAGTGAAACCCCCTCCAGAGTGGAGATCTTAAAAACGCTCCACCGCCGCGTTCCCGTCTAAAGGGTAAAAACGGTACAAACGTTAGATGCTAGACAGTGAAGGCGTTTATGTCACAGGCATGCGCCAGTACATGAAAACAACAAAACATTATCAAACTAAAATATTAGCATTAATTTCATTGACAAAATAAATAAATAATTCTGAGCGACAGGCGAAGAGCAGCGAGAGTTAAAGCAGCAGCTTTACTGTATTAATCATGACAAACTGTGTCAGCGTCTCTTTCTCCTTCAGTGCTCCACATCGCCACCTAGCCGTCTGGAGTGCACACTACATCCAATCTCACACACTTTTGCGTCACCATATGCACACAGAATCTGCCCCATAACGCTCGTCTAAACACAGAATATAAAAGTGTTTACGCAACGCCACTTTTGCGTTTTCTCTTCAGATCGTTTCCGTGTAAACACAGCCTGAGGGGCTGTTAGCCCACACAACACCGTTTTCAACTAAAGCGCAAAACTTTTTATGCCGTTTGTTTACACGACAGCGGTGTTTTGGGCGCCTGAAAGTTTCAAAGTGCAAGTTTTTGAAAACGGTCCTCATAAACAGGAATCTCTGAAGACGATGACGTCATGCACATGCGCATTATGTGTTCAGTCTGTAGTGTTTCATCGCCATCTACTGGCCTGGCAGCAGAATACAGCGTTTTTTTAGTCATTTTCGTGGATCCGTGTGAACTGGTATCGTTTGATAATGGTGTTTGTACTTGGAAAACTCAAAGGAAAAACTTCTCTGTTTTAAGCACATCGTTGTTGTGTAAACGTGCCCCTGAATTTCGCACCCGAACGGTAAATGTGACCACACCTTAAAGTCCCCATAATATCAAAATCAAAGTTAGCCTTGTTGTTATCTATAAGCTAGTGTGCTCCAAAACAATTACAAAATTCGCATCTAAGATATAAGCGTTCAAAACTTAGTCTCTCACGTCTGCCAATATGGATCAATGATTTTGATGACATCACTCTGCACTTCAGCTTCTCATCAGATTTTCTGTCCAATCAAATGCTCTCTAGAAGCTGAAGCTCCGCCCCCTAGTTTGTAACTTTTTACAGTTAAAAACGTAAAAATTATTTAATGAAATCAAATTGTATCTTTGTGTTTTTTTTTTTTTAATTTTGCGTAAAACGATTCCCGTTCACAAGGATTCACGGAAAGCGGTTAGAAACGCTGCATTCTGCTGCCAGGCCAGTAGATGGCGACGTCACCTTGAACACGTAACACGCACGACTTCACCGCTTCCCGACGTAGACTCGATAACGACGTAGTTATGAAAACGGGACATTTAAACTTTAAAACATTGCAAATCACTGTTCACACAACTTTTTTAAAACAATTTTATGATCTGAATATGCAGATTGAAATGCATTTATTTTTAGCTGTGTGTAAAACAAGCCATGCAGAGCAAAATTTCTGTTTACACAGGAAACAAACGCTGTTTTATTAATTTCACCTATGCTATAAAGCTACTCATTTTTTAATAATCGTAACCATTGTTCAGATACGTTGAGTTATGATATGGCTTCACAGACAGAAACATTATACCGGTATTTTAATCCGAGGCTTACAACAAATGATTTTTCAATCTTTCATCAGTTTCCAAACACAGACTGCAGGGAGAGTTATTAATATTATTATTATTATTATTCAGGATTCATGGATTCGTCTCTCGTGTGTTCAGACTCTGTCTGAGCGAGACGTTCATCTGTGAGTTTATCATGATCTCTAAACACACACACACACACACACACACACACACACACACACACACACACA
>JARPMJ010004332.1:0-45000 GCA_033366665.1 Phoxinus dragarum | reverse complement strand
TGTTTGGCTTATGTTTGATGTTAAATAAAAAATTAAATACAAAAATTAAAAAGTTACAGACCGCGTTGGGAGGGGGAGGGTAATCCCTGCTGATGACGTCACGCGCCCGTGCACCTACTCCGCTCAGAGTGTGCGCGCGCGCGTGCGTGTGTCAGTCAGTGTGCGCTCGCGCTCCCGTTACCCGTTAAACTCTCTCAACACAGTTGATGTGACTCCTGCAGAAGTGCTGGAACGCTTGAAAAATGGGTATGTAAACTTAAAAACCGGGTTTATTAAATACATTCACGCTGTAGTTTGAAAGTTTGAGTGGTTTTTCCCCCCCTCAGACTGTGACAGTTAACAGTTATAGTTTACCTCAGAACGGACGCGCGCGCGACTGTTTTTGGGAAATATACGTCTTTTTCTCTCTCTTTGTTTCTGTAAAGTCTTTGTATTTCTTTGTATCTGACACAGTTCGAGAGTGGTCGGCATTAGTGTAGGTAACTGAGCAGCTCTGAGAAGTGAGATTATGGATTACACTAAAGAGATTTGATTTGCTACCAACCGCATCTCACGTCGGCTGTAAACAAGAGTAGACTGAAGTTAACGGTGTAAGATTGCAGTTTGACAGCAGTTTGCTATTATGTTTTGTTGTGCCCAGCTAACAAAAATATGTTATTAGAGCGTTTTTCCTAACGTTCCCAAACGTTTAAGTAATAAAACATTAGGCTATTTCTGAATGTTCCCCGAACGTTCTTCAAACCGTCCAGTTTTTCTAAATGTTTAAAAAAAATAAAAATAAAATCTTGGTTATTCGAAACATTCGATTTTTATCATTCTTCAAACATTTTGGAAACGTTACTTTTAAACGTTCTCTGAACGTTCTGAAACAATACAACAAAAAACGTTACAAACATCTTAAACCGTTTCAGAAAAAATATAGACTAGTCCATGAACGATTTATAAATAACGTTTGTTTGCTAACGTTTTGAGAACAATATTAACTTTAAACGAATTAACGAACGTTCTATTAATGTTACTGGAAGAAAGTTTGTTGTTCGTAACTTTGAGAGAACCTAGCCAGAACGTTCCTTGTCAGCTTGGCAAACTGTGTTTTCTTGCAATTCTGTTTGAAAATTGAATTTTCCATTCATTTGGGTTTGCACTATTCTCCACTTAATCCACTTTATTAGGATTGTTCGTGTTTAATGAGCAAACCCAGTTTGGCAAAGGAAATACTAGACCTGCATAATGTGCAAATGCGTTTATAACTCAATCAGTGGTTCTTTTAATCTGGCTTTGCTTTAGTTCCCAGGATTGAACATCCAGCAACCGCATTGTTACCCATACAAAGAGTAATATTAATACATCATGTGATTTGGTTGATGGTTTTTGAGGTTAAAGGGTTAATTCACCCAAAAATGAAAAATATCCCATAATTTTCCAGCTCAAGCCACCCTAGGTGTATAACTTTCTTCTTTCAGCCAAACACAATCAGAGTTATATATTGGTTTATAATGGGAGTGACTCCGTGAGTAACTTTATTAACCTTTATTACTTTAAAGGTTATTACGGTACTTTATTAAGACCTTTTTTTAACACCTGGATTACTTTTATGATGAATGGATGCACTTTTTTGGGCTTCAAACAGGGTTCATAAGATGCTTAAAGTGCTTAAATTTGACTTTTTGTCCTTGAAGTCCTGGAAATATTTGGAAACAGCCATATTTACGAAAAGGTGCTTGAAAAGTGCATGAATTATTGAAAGACAAAATGTGAAATTAGTTTAATTTTATTGATAAAACAATATTTTCACACAAAATCAACGCTGCAACCCGTCTGATATAGCCTAGATGTAAAGGCTTTTTGCATGGACATGAGTGTGATATTGCTCATATAAATATCTAATGATACATCTTTCATTCTTCAGGTCAATCATATATTCATGCTAGAAAAATCAGTTTGAATAAGAAAGCGATATCTTTGTCGTAGTGTCCTTTCAATGGTTAAAGTTTCCACAGTCATTGCATCCGCTGCACTTTATTTGTTCCATTTTTTTTGTATTTGTTATTTTTGTTGATCTGTTTACCGTAAGATATTGTTTAATAAGTGAGATCTCTGATTGTAGTCCTTGAAAACCAAAAAAGTAGTGCTTGAAAAGTCCTGGAACTTCATTTTACAGTGTCTGTACGAACCCTTTACTCCCATTATGGATATTTTTTAATATAACTGATTGTTCGACTGAAAGAAGAAACTAATATACACTTAGGATGGCTTAAGGGTGATTAAATCATTGGATAAATTACATTTTTGGGTGAATTAACTCTTTAAGTGCATCACAACCTGTCATGTAATCACCCGTTTAATTTCACAAGCTTCTACCAAGTGACAAATGAATTCACAGCAAAATTCTGGAGAGTTTGCTAGGACGCACACACTTTGACATTCATGAGCGGCAAAATAAATGGGAGGATTTTCTCTTCCCGTTCAAATGTTGACGAGTATGCACAGTTATATATTTAGTTGCATTGTTTTGCCAGCTGTCTCTGACCCATCAGTGTATAGTCTTGTATAATGTGTCCTGCAGATGTTTGGATAGATGTGGAGTAGAATAGTCTGTATTGTGAGTTTCCACTCTGAAACGGGCAGATGAGGAGAGCGGCGCCACTTCCACGGATGTTTACCACTGTTTAAAAGCTCCGGGCTGAATTATGGGCTTTGTGACCGTAAGAAGGGCTGTGGGCCAGATGGGCCGTAGCGCTGAGACGAGGATAAACGCTCTCGCCGTCTCTGTTCACGTTCAGACCTCAGGAATCTGTCTCCGCACTTACACGATTAACCTGGTTTCACTTTCAGCACAATATCATGTGTTATGCAATATTACAGTGTTTATTATGAATGATTTACAGGTGCACATCATCATTATTGTGTTAAAGTCCCCCTGAAGTGTCTTGGATCGCGCAGCTTTGTTTAATGCGTTTGTTTGAATTTCCACTGAAACAGGAAGCTAAGGCGGGGCATCTTGAATGGCTCCTCCCATTTTTTTCAAATAGCCAATAGCGTTTAGTACGCTCACAGACTTGATAGCACATGGAAGCGGATCCGAACGCTGATGATACGCTAGATTCAATAGTAGAGGATTCATTAATTTTCATTCTTAACCAGCGTACAGTTGGAGAACGGAATAAAACCTGAGCGTTTGAGCAACCGAACACACACTCGTACACATATTGCTCCGTGTGTGTCAACGCTCGCTGTGGTCAGGTGGTGTTTATAGCAGAGGGGGCGGAGCTTTAGATTCTAGAGCTTTTGATTGGACAGAAGATGTGATGAGACGCGGTGATGTCAAATCCCTGAATCATTTTAGGGGAAGTGAGAGACTGTAAGTTTTGAATTCTCCTAAATGAGAATTTTGGAACACACCAGCTTATTCATAACCTTCAGGCTAACATATTCATACTAAAAGATAAAAAACATAGTAATATTTCAGGGGGTGTTTCAATTCACGTGGCTTATAATCTTGAATGAGAATAAGTTCCTCTTGCAGCATCTCTTCTCGAATGATGTGGGCGGGGCTATAACCTGTCACTCACATGAGATCAGCCAATAGCAAACCACAACCATCCAATCAGTTCCACACAGACACAATCAAGCCCCGCCCACATTTGTTCTTGTCCCGGAAGCGCTTCACTCGATATACGGCACTATAGAGAAATAAAGACGATTGCAACTTCCATTTCATGGTGACTTTAAAGCGAAAGTTCAGTTCAGTCATTATTTACTTTCCAAACCTGTATTCTGTTATTTTGTCTTTGGAAAGCAAAGGTAGATGTTTTTGAGGAGCTTAATGCAGCTCTTGGAGATTCTTCCAAAACAACTTTTTTTTTTTTATGTTGAGAAAATAACAACGTACAGGTTTGGGATGCCATGAGGTCGAGTGAATGTGCTGAATTATTGCTTTAAATGCTCACGCTGATAACTCGCAAGCCAACATCTTGTTTTTATTTACTCTTTGAAGTATTTCCTCGTTAAGTCGACATCGTTTCATCGCTTGTTTTTTTATGGCATGAACTGAGTTTTTGAGTTCTCCAGAAATGTTGTGAGGAAACTGGCGGACGAGAGCCGAGCGGTTTGATTCAAGCCGCCGCCGCAGCTGACCGTGTGAGGACGCGTGAGAGCTGGGGTTTGTTCTCGTGCACAGCGCCGGCTTTGTGTGTGTAGTTCATCGGCCTCGTCTTTGTGTGACTCCAGAGACTGTTCTCGTGAAGTTTGGAGATCCTGAAGAGAATAAAGCATGAATGAGTGATCCTGCACTGCAGCTGCATGCTGTCGTTACACAAACTCACTGTTACTACTGATTAGGGCTGCACAATATATCGAAATATCGCAAATGTATATTTCGCAATATGCATATCGCAACAGCTTGCAATAAATGGGGTCATGAACAAAAGACAATTTTTCTTAGCTTTAATAAGTATCAGGATATATTTAATTCATACAGTGAAAACTAAACAATGTTTTATTTTTATATTTTATGATTCAGTATCTTTTATTAAATAAACCTAATGTAGGATAACCTGAAACTCTGAGGTTTACACTGATGTTAAAATAACACTTCTTATGCTACAGTAAAACACTGATGTTCACTTTCTTGTCATAAAAAGAATGTGAAACACATGTAGGTTATATCATTTTAAATATATTTGAAAGATAATTTAAGTTTATTTTACACACTTTAAGCATTATTGTATCGCATATCGAATATCGCATTATTTAAGGAGTTATCGCATATCGCATTTTTCTTCAATATCGCACAGCCCTACTACTGATGATAGGCGTTTGATTCTGTGGATATTCTTCAGATTTTATTAATGGCTGCTTTTTTGTTTCTTACAAAATAATGAGTGCATTTAAGTGGTGCAATGGACCACAAAATTTTTTGAACCACGGATCGGATCATTTTTCGGATTTTCTTTTTCAAAACGAACTTTTTGTAACCTGGCTTTTCATTTATTATTTAAAGGATTAGTTCACTTTAAAAAGAACTTTTGCTGATAATTTACTCACCCCGATGTCATCCAAGATGTCCATGTCTTTCTTTCTTCAGTCGAAAAGAAATTAAGATTTTTGATGAACACATTTCTCCATATAATGGACGTCAATGGTCCCCAAACGGGTCAAGGTCCAGATGACAGTGTCAGCGCCGCTTCAACGGCTTTAAACGACACCAGACGATGAATACGGGTCTTATCTAGCGAAACCATCGTCATTTCAAAAATAAATAATAAAGTTTAAGTTTTATAAGCACAAGCGCTCGCCTTGCTCTGTTCTGTGATGCGCGTTCGTGACGTCATTAATACGCAGTTACGCTGTAAAGGTCACGCTTCTGTGAAAAGTAAAACATTTCTATCCTGACAATTTTCTTTTAGGCTTTTTAATATTCCAACACCAGGATACACACACGAGATGGGCATTTTAAACGATAAACTGACACAAAGACATTTGAATATGTGTGTATGGTCCTCCTTCCGCACATCTGTAAACACTGACTCGTCAAGCGTGACCTTTTCAACGTAACTGCGTATTACGTGACGTCACGAACACGCTTTAAGTTCTTTAGTGTTACTTTTGTGTGTGTGTGTGTGACAGTAGCTGCGTACGCTACATTATTATTTACGACAGCGGTAATTGACAATTCCGCTTCCAACCTGTAGGGCGACCGCTGAGGAAAAGTTTCTTAGTGTTGCTTTAATGTGTAACGTGTGTGTGTGTGACAGTAGCTGCGTACGTTAAATTATTTACGACAGCGGTAATGGACAATTCCGCTTCCAACCTGTAGGGCTTCCAACCTGTTGTGTCCGTTCAAGGGCAGGGAAGCGCGAAAGAGTTTTAAAATTGTTTGAATGTGTAAATTGGCAAGACAAAACACGTCCAAACGATAAACTTTCACTCTATGATGGTTAAATTTAGCAGTTAATCTGCGAATCAAATGCAAAGTGAGATATTTCAAGCCTTTATTTGTTATAATTGTGATGATTACAGCTTATGAAAACCTTTTCACAATATTCTAATTTTGAATTTGGGGTTTGCATAATCTGTAAGCCATAATCATCAGATTTATGATAAATAAAGGCTTGAAATATCTCACTTTGAGTCTATATAATATATTAGTTTCACCTTTTAGTTGAATTACTGAAATAAATGAACTTTTGCACCATATTAATTTTTTGATTCTATCTCCAGTTCTCTCTGTAGCTGTTCTCGTTCTCTTGTGGACAGTCATTCTTTAAGCACGACATCACGGACTCCTGGAAAGATTTAGTCACTTTTAAGCATTTACATTTTGCCTCAGTGTTTACAACATCCAGACCAGCATGAGCATCATATTGGCTTGTAATGAAATGTTTTGATTTGATTTACACGAGAGTTTATATATTTAAAATCTCTGGGTGTGGTTGTATTTATGTTGTTTGATTCGGTGGTTGTTTCATAGTCTGTCAAGTTCTGGAGAAAAGTATGTCATCTATTTGTCAGAAGTAATTTCTGTCTTGTGTCGCGTCGGTTGATGACTCTCTCCTGCGATGTGCCAGTGTGGTTTTCCTGAAGTCCAAATGTATTCTTGTATCCAAATCCAAATGTATTCTTTCTTGTGTTATTGTGCATAACGGTTCATTAATTTATTGTTCCAAAGAAAAACGCTGTAATCTTTTACCAAAATGCTCCTGACCTTGCAGATTCGTAACACCCACTTTTTTTCCCAAATAAATTCCTGATGGATAAAATCAATTGCATTTGAATTGCATTTGGCAAATGCCAAAATCAAATGGCATTTCATGTTGACCTTTTAAAAGAGTTAATTTACCCAAAACTGAAAATTCTGTCAAAATTTACTCACCCTCATGTCGTTCCAAACCCGTGAGACTTTCGTTCATCAAACAAAAATTAAGATATTTTAGTGAAATCTGAGAAATTTCTGTCTAGTCAATACTAGACTAGACCATTTCTTGACCGTCAATACAACTACCACTTTGTTGCTTCAAAAAGTTCAGAGATCGTACACTGCACGTTTGAGCTTCTCAAGAACCAATGAGGATCATTCTCGTGTTACGCAGCACGTTTGAGCTTCTCAAGAACCAATGAGGATCATTCCCGTGTTACGCAGCACGTTTGAGCTTCTCAAGAACCAATGAGGTTCATTCTCGTGTTACGCAGCAGGTTTGAGCTTCTCAAGAACCAATGAGGTTCATTCTCGTGTTACGGATCACGTTTGAGCTTCTCAAGAACCAATCGGGTTCATTCTCGTGTTACGCAGCAGGTTTGAGCTTCTCAAGAACCAATGAGGTTCATTCTCGTGTTACGGATCACGTTTGAGCTTCTCAAGAACCAATCAGGTTCATTCTCGTGTTACGCAGCAGGTTTGAGCTTCTCAAGAACCAATGAGGTTCATTCTCGTGTTACGCATCACGTTTGAGCTTCTCAAGAACCAATGAGGATCATTCTCGTGTTACGCAGCACGTTTGAGCTTCTCAAGAACCATTGAGGTTCATTCTCGTGTTACGCATCACGCTTGAGCTTCTCAAGAACCAATGAGGATCATTCTCGTGTTACGCATCACGTTTGAGCTTCTCAAGAACCAATGAGGTTCTTTCTGGTGTTACGCAGCACGTTTGAGCTTCTCAAGAACCAAAGAGGATCATTCTCGTGTTACGCAGCACGTTTGAGCTTCTCAAGAACCAATGAGGATCATTCCCGTGTTACGCATCACGTTTGAGCTTCTCAAGAACCAATGAGGATCATTCTCGTGTTACGCATCACGTTTGAGCTTCTCAAGAACCAATGAGGTTCTTTCTGGTGTTACGCAGCACGTTTGAGCTTCTCAAGAACCAATGAGGATCATTCTCGTGTTACGCAGCACGTTTGAGCTTCTCAAGAACCAATGAGGATCATTCCCGTGTTACGCATCACGTTTGAGCTTCTCAAGAACCAATGAGGATCATTCTCGTGTTACGCAGCACGTTTGAGCTTCTCAAGAACCATTGAGGTTCATTCTCGTGTTACGCATCACGCTTGAGCTTCTCAAGAACCAATGAGGATCATTCTCGTGTTACGCAGCACGTTTGAGCTTCTCAAGAACCAATGAGGATCATTCTCGTGTTACGCAGCAGGTTTGAGCTTCTCAAGAACCAATGAGGATCATTCTCGTGTTACGCATCACGTTTGAGCTTCTCAAGAACCAATGAGGATCATTCTCGTGTTACGCAGCACGTTTGAGCTTCTCAAGAACCAATGAGGTTCATTCTCGTGTTACGCATCACGCTTGAGCTTCTCAAGAACCAATGAGGTTCATTCTCGTGTTACGCATCACGTTTGAGCTTCTCAAGAACCAATGAGGTTCATTCTCGTGTTACGCATCATGTTTGAGCTTCTCAAGAACCAATGAGGTTCATTCTTGTGTTACGCAGCACGTTTGAGCTTCTCAAGAACCAATGAGGTTCATTCTCGTGTTACGCAGCACGTTTGAGCTTCTCAAGAACCAATGAGGTTCATTCTCGTGTTACGCATCACGTTTGAGCTTCTCAAGAACCAATGAGGTTCATTCTTGTTACGCAGCACGTTTGAGCTTCTCAAGAACCAATGAGGATCATTCTCGTGTTACGCAGCACGTTTGAGCTTCTCAAGAGCCAATGAGGATCATTCTCGTGTTACGCATCACGTTTGAGCTTCTCAAGAACCAATGAGGATCATTCTCGTGTTACGCAGCACGTTTGAGCTTCTCAAGAACCAATGAGGTTCATTCTCGTGTTACGGATCACGTTTGAGCTTCTCAAGAACCAATCAGGTTCATTCTCGTGTTACGCAGCAGGTTTGAGCTTCTCAAGAACCAATCAGGTTCATTCTCGTGTTACGCAGCACGTTTGAGCTTCTCAAGAACCAATGAGGTTCATTCTCGTGTTACGCATCACGCTTGAGCTTCTCAAGAACCAATGAGGATCATTCTCGTGTTACGCAGCACGTTTGAGCTTCTCAAGAACCAATGAGGTTCATTCTCGTGTTACGGATCACGTTTGAGCTTCTCAAGAACCAATCAGGTTCATTCTCGTGTTACGCAGCAGGTTTGAGCTTCTCAAGAACCAATGAGGTTCATTCTCGTGTTACGCATCACGTTTGAGCTTCTCAAGAACCAATGAGGATCATTCTCGTGTTACGCAGCACGTTTGAGCTTCTCAAGAACCAATCAGGTTCATTCTCGTGTTACGCATCACGTTTGAGCTTCTCAAGAACCAATGAGGTTCATTCTCGTGTTACGCAGCACGTTTGAGCTTCTCAAGAACCAATGAGGATCATTCTCGTGTTACGCATCACGTTTGAGCTTCTCAAGAACCAATGAGGTTCATTCTCGTGTTACGCATCACGTTTGAGCTTCTCAAGAACCAATGAGGTTCATTCTCGTGTTACGCGGCACGTTTGAGCTTCTCAAGAACCAATGAGGATCATTCTCGTGTTACGCATCACGTTTGAGCTTCTCAAGAACCAATGAGGATCATTCTCGTGTTACGCAGCACGTTTGAGCTTCTCAAGAACCAATGAGGTTCATTCTCGTGTTACGCATCACGCTTGAGCTTCTCAAGAACCAATGAGGTTCATTCTCGTGTTACGCAGCACGTTTGAGTTTCTCAAGAACCAATGAGGATCATTCTCGTGTTACGCAGCACGTTTGAGCTTCTCAAGAACCAATGAGGTTCATTCTCGTGTTACGCATCACGCTTGAGCTTCTCAAGAACCAATGAGGTTCATTCTCGTGTTACGCATCACGTTTGAGCTTCTCAAGAACCAATGAGGTTCATTCTCGTGTTACGCAGCACGTTTGAGCTTTTCAAGAACCAATGAGGTTCATTCTCGTGTTACGCAGCACGTTTGAGCTTCTCAAGAACCAATGAGGATCATTCTCGTGTTACGCAGCACGTTTGAGCTTCTCAAGAACCAATGAGGTTCATTCTCGTGTTAAGCATCACGTTTGAGCTTCTCAAGAACCAATGAGGATCATTCTTGTGTTACGCAGCACGTTTGAGCTTCTCAAGAACCAATGAGGATCATTCTCGTGTTACGCAGCACGTTTGAGCTTCTCAAGAACTAATGAGGATCATTCTCGTGTTACGCATCACGTTTGAGCTTCTCAAGAACCAATGAGGATCATTCTCGTGTTACGCATCACGTTTGAGCTTCTCAAGAACCAATGAGGATCATTCTCGTGTTACGCAGCACGTTTGAGCTTCTCAAGAACCAATGAGGTTCATTCTCGTGTTACGCATCACGTTTGAGCTTCTCAAGAACCAATGAGGATCATTCTCGTGTTACGCATCACGTTTGAGCTTCTCAAGAACCAATGAGGTTCATTCTTGTTACGCATCACGTTTGAGCTTCTCAAGGACCAATGAGGTTAATTCTCGTGTTACGGATCACGTTTGAGCTTCTCAAGAACCAATGAGGTTCATTCTCGTGTTACGCAGCACGTTTGAGCTTCTCAAGAACCAATGAGGTTCATTCTCGTGTTACGGATCACGTTTGAGCTTCTCAAGAACCAATCAGGTTCATTCTCGTGTTACGCAGCAGGTTTGAGCTTCTCAAGAACCAATCAGGTTCATTCTCGTGTTACGCAGCACGTTTGAGCTTCTCAAGAACCAATGAGGATCATTCTCGTGTTACGCAGCACGTTTGAGCTTCTCAAGAACCAATCAGGTTCATTCTCGTGTTACGCATCACGCTTGAGCTTCTCAAGAACCAATGAGGATCATTCTCGTGTTACGCAGCACGTTTGAGCTTCTCAAGAACCAATGAGGTTCATTCTCGTGTTACGGATCACGTTTGAGCTTCTCAAGAACCAATCAGGTTCATTCTCGTGTTACGCAGCAGGTTTGAGCTTCTCAAGAACCAATGAGGTTCATTCTCGTGTTACGCATCACGTTTGAGCTTCTCAAGAACCAATGAGGATCATTCTCGTGTTACGCAGCACGTTTGAGCTTCTCAAGAACCAATGAGGATCATTCTCGTGTTACGCAGCACGTTTGAGCTTCTCAAGAACCAATGAGGTTCATTCTCGTGTTACGCATCACGCTTGAGCTTCACAAGAACCAATGAGGTTCATTCTCGTGTTACGCATCACGTTTGAGCTTCTCAAGAAGCAATGAGGTTCTTTCTGGTGTTACGCGGCACGTTTGAGCTTCTCAAGAACCAATGAGGATCATTCTCGTGTTACGGATCACGTTTGAGCTTCTCAAGAACCAATGAGGTTCATTCTCGTGTTACGCATCACGTTTGAGCTTCTCAAGAACCAATGAGGATCATTCTCGTGTTACGCATCACGTTTGAGCTTCTCAAGAACCAATGAGGATCATTCTCGTGTTACGCAGCACGTTTGAGCTTCTCAAGAACCAATGAGGTTCATTCTCGTGTTACGCATCACGCTTGAGCTTCACAAGAACCAATGAGGTTCATTCTCGTGTTACGCAGCACGTTTGAGCTTCTCAAGAACCAATGAGGATCATTCTCGTGTTACGCAGCACGTTTGAGCTTCTCAAGAACCAATGATTTTCATTCTCGTGTTACGCATCACGCTTGAGCTTCTCAAGAACCAATGAGGTTCATTCTCGTGTTACGCATCACGTTTGAGCTTCTCAAGAACCAATGAGGTTCATTCTCGTGTTACGCAGCACGTTTGAGCTTCTCAAGAACCAATGAGGTTCATTCTCGTGTTACGCATCACGCTTGAGCTTCTCAAGAACCAATGAGGTTCATTCTCGTGTTACGCAGCACGTTTGAGCTTCTCAAGAACCAATGAGGTTCATTCTCGTGTTAAGCATCACGTTTGAGCTTCTCAAGAACCAATGAGGATCATTCTCGTGTTACGCAGCACGTTTGAGCTTCTCAAGAACCAATGAGGATCATTCTCGTGTTACGCATCACGTTTGAGCTTCTCAAGAACCAATGAGGATCATTCTCGTGTTACGCAGCACGTTTGAGCTTCTCAAGAACCAATGAGGATCATTCTCGTGTTACGCAGCACGTTTGAGCTTCTCAAGAACCAATCAGGTTCATTCTCGTGTTACGCAGCAGGTTTGAGCTTCTCAAGAACCAATGAGGATCATTCTCGTGTTACGCAGCACGTTTGAGCTTCTCAAGAACCAATGAGGATCATTCTCGTGTTACGCAGCACGTTTGAGCTTCTCAAGAACCAATGAGGATCATTCTCGTGTTACGCAGCACGTTTGAGCTTCTCAAGAACCAATGAGGATCATTCTCGTGTTACGCAGCACGTTTGAGCTTCTCAAGAACCAATGAGGTTCATTCTCGTGTTACGCATCACGCTTGAGCTTCTCAAGAACCAATGAGGTTCATTCTCGTGTTACGCATCACGCTTGAGCTTCTCAAGAACCAATGAGGTTCATTCTCGTGTTACGCAGCACGTTTGAGCTTCTCAAGAACCAATGAGGTTCATTCTCGTGTTAAGCATCACGTTTGAGCTTCTCAAGAACCAATGAGGATCATTCTCGTGTTACGCAGCACGTTTGAGCTTCTCAAGAACCAATGAGGATCATTCTCGTGTTACGCAGCACGTTTGAGCTTCTCAAGAACCAATGAGGATCATTCTCGTGTTACGCAGCACGTTTGAGCTTCTCAAGAACCAATGAGGATCATTCTCGTGTTACGCAGCACGTTTGAGCTTCTCAAGAACCAATGAGGTTCATTCTCGTGTTACGCATCACGTTTGAGCTTCTCAAGAACCAATGAGGATCATTCTCGTGTTACGCAGCACGTTTGAGCTTCTCAAGAACCAATGAGGTTCATTCTCGTGTTACGCATCACGTTTGAGCTTCTCAAGAACCAATGAGGTTCATTCTCGTGTTACGCATCACGTTTGAGCTTCTCAAGAACCAATGAGGTTAATTCTCGTGTTACGGATCACGTTTGAGCTTCTCAAGAACCAATGAGGTTAATTCTCGTGTTACGCAGAACGTTTGAGCTTCTCAAGAACCAATGAGGATCATTCTCGTGTTACGCATCACGTTTGAGCTTCTCAAGAACCAATGAGGTTAATTCTCGTGTTACGCATCACGTTTGAGCTTCTCAAGAACCAATGAGGTTAATTCTCGTGTTACGCATCACGTTTGAGCTTCTCAAGAACCAATGAGGTTAATTCTCGTGTTACGCATCACGTTTGAGCTTCTCAAGAACCAATGAGGTTAATTCTCGTGTTACGCATCACGTTTGAGCTTCTCAAGAACCAATGAGGATCATTCTCGTGTTACGCATCACGTTTGAGCTTCTCAAGAACCAATGAGGTTAATTCTCGTGTTACGCATCACGTTTGAGCTTCTCAAGAACCAATGAGGTTAATTCTCGTGTTACGCATCACGTTTGAGCTTCTCAAGAACCAATGAGGTTAATTCTCGTGTTACGCATCACGTTTGAGCTTCTCAAGAACCAATGAGGATCATTCTCGTGTTACGCATCACGTTTGAGCTTCTCAAGAACCAATGAGGTTAATTCTCGTGTTACGCATCACGTTTGAGCTTCTCAAGAACCAATGAGGTTCATTCTTGTGTTACGCAGCACGTTTGAGCTTCTCAAGAACCAATGAGGATCATTCTCGTGTTACGCATCACGTTTGAGCTTCTCAAGAACCAATGAGGTTCATTCTTGTGTTACGCAGCACGTTTGAGCTTCTCAAGAACCAATGAGGATCATTCTCGTGTTACGCAGCACGTTTGAGCTTCTCAAGAACCAATGAGGATCATTCTCGTGTTACGCATCACGTTTGAGCTTCTCAAGACGTTCGACGTTTGTTACGCAGAACAAATATGGCATGAGGTGTCCTGCTTGGTAATGGCTCCTTTAATCTTCTCCCAAAAGTAGTTCACTGGTCCTGTCCATCATGTTTATTTGTTCCTCTTCATAATCGCAGTGCACACAAAGAGGAGCATTGTGAATTGTGATATGAATTGATATGAAAGTGAGAGTGCTTGCTCAAGCATGGCCAATTTCCCTCACATTTGGGCATCAAAGGGCCATTCAGAAGACAAGAGGGGCAAGAGCGAGTCGAATCCGCGGCCCTGCCCTGAATCGTTTCAGAGCCACATGATGGATCTAGCAAGAGCTCAAAAGTGTTCGTCAGAGCTTTATAAATTAGTTGCCTATATCAGTGCTTCTGAAAGCTCCAGACTTCAGTGGTTTGGCCTTTCCAATCCAAATGTCAGTGAAAAGATTTAAAGGGCAAACCTGTTATTTATGATGAACGTCTCAATAGAAAGATCAACCTCCTTTATTTGCATTGATTTTTATTTAAATATTCCCAGTGGTGAATATCAGCTTTTTAATGCTGGGTATTTTGGGTAAAATATGGACAAACCCAGCTGTTGGGTTGAATTTTTAAATTACATTTTTAACCCAACGTTTGGGTTTGTCCATATTTTACCCAAAATTGGGTAGAAACAACCCAGCATTTTTTAGAGTGTGTGGTGTTTTTAATATGCTTTATGACAAACCATGTGCAAATTCATCAGTCAACACCATTGCAGAGTATTTTCTCCTAATTTGGATAATATTCATGGGTCCGCATATTATATAGCCTACTAAATGAAACAAGAGTGTAGAGTTACATTCAAGGTATTTTAAGGCATTAAGAAATTATTTTCATTTTGAAGATCAAAGATGAGTTTTAAGGGATACAATTATTGACTACAGGGGGACTTTAAGAATTATTTTTTCTTGAGTTTCATGAGTGAAAATGATTTGGGATGTTTTCCCCCAAATTTTTGGCATTATGTAATGTTATTAAATAGAATGGTTGACTGCTGTCAAGACCTTGAAAATGTTCAAACTTTCAGGAAAAGTTTTAAAATTTAGGCCTATTCGTTTTTTTTTTTTTTGCAAAAAACGTGCTGAAACCTTGCTGAAATTATTCACATTACATTACAGCACGTATTCGATGTACAGTTTTTTCCATGACGCCATTTAGCAGTGCTGTACTATTTTGATGTGGACCGTATCGATGGACAACTGTGAAAAATAAATCAATATGTTTTTCCCGGCTGACCTATTTACATTGCTGTATGCCAAGAACAGAAACCAGGGGCCTGTTTCAGAAAGGAGGTTAAGTGAAAACTCTGAGTATGTTAACCCTGAAATGAGGGAAACTCTGGGTTTTCCGTTTCAGAATGGGAGGTATATCAAACCCGAGAAAGCAGAGTAAGTCAAGCCCGTTTCTGAAAGAGAGGTAACTTATACTCAGAGTCAGTTACCATGGCAACTTACTCTGTGAACCTAACCTGGTCGGGAGCAGGTTTTCTTCGGTAAACCCAGAGTTTCTTGCGGTCTCCTCCCCTTTTTTAAAGAGGAAGCGGTGTTTAAACACTTCATTCATTCTTTCTGTAGCCTACATTTATTTATTGCTGTTTTTTCCGCTGTTTAAAAAAAGAAATTAATAAGATGAAGTATTTAACGTTAACTCCTTAACTGGCAACTGAAAATACAGTACATTAGAGTTACATCATGTAGTTCTAAACAAATTCTACAGAATTAAACTGTGGCATTTACTGAAAATCACTTGGGGGATAAGAATGTCCTTTTATACTTAGATATAAACTTCGATTCTATAGGCTATGCCACATACAAATGTGAATGTGTTTGCCTGATGTGTAGACACATAATATTAACATTACCCTGTAGGCCTCTCTGTGGCGCAGAAACTGTTTCTTCATACCCATCATCCTGTGAAGATGAGCATGTGTACACTTTATTACACTATTTGTCATAATTTCTGGTGTATTGTAACTTACAACTGTCTGGGGTTCTGTTGGGACATGAGGCTCCAAAAGACAGATATTAGTCTCTAGATAGATATTAGTCCCAATAGATATCAGAATCTATTGGGAGTGGGACCAGCAAAAAACCCAACCCAAAGTAAAATAAATGGAAATATCAAAAATACCCTATAAAAAATAACACATACCTCTTACATTTTATGAAGGCCCTTGGATCTCCGGGAGTGACCGGCTCTGATGAAGGAATTCCCTCAGCCTAAAATGCTGCTGCACTGCTAGACACTGGATGCTATTTAGTTATGTAATATGTCAAATGTTTGTAAAGTCAGATAGCCTACACCCATGATATGCTCAAGCCTTACCTGATTGAATTATGTTTTTATATATTTTTTATTTTCAGCTGCTGCCACATTCTTTTAATGCCTGCAGGATTGCACCTAGCCTACATGCAAATTAAAACTAGGTTGAATAACTGTTCTTCCAGTTTCACCTGATATTATAACAGTTACTCTAAAATAGTTATTTATTACTAACTACAAATGACATTTTCAACAGCGTAATTAGATTAATGTAATAATTACTATCTTTAGAAAGTATTAGTCTACTTATTATTAATTACTAAGTCCCATATCAACCTCAACCACTTGAACAATACAATGAGGAGAGACAAGAAACTGCACTTTTAATGCTTTCAAAATGAACAATATACAATTGCATGAATTATTCTTGAATTGACCAAAGTGTGTAGAGGGAGAAGGTTACATTCAAAATATACCTTTTAAAAATGTATGTTAAATCCACTGTTGTTTTATACAGAATTGTTCTATAGTCTATGCAGTAGCCTATTTAATGTAATTACATCATATTTTATTTTAAATTACAGAAGAATTAAGAGTAATCCCTTTAATTAAATTACAATATTTAGATTACTTGGTAATTAATTACACCCAACACTGTATAACAGTAATTCCTCTTTGTGTCTGGCGCTGTTGCCATGGTGACTCATAATATCTGCGCTCCATTGATAATGGCTTTTTATAGTTGTGGTGCACGCGCTCAACTCAGAGTCAGTCAACTTAGAGTTGATTGAACTAACTAATTCCAGCTGATCTGAAACCGAAAACTCAGAGTTTCCCATCTCAGGGTAAGTCAACTCAGAGTTCAAGTTTTAACTCAGAGTTGGTTGAACCTCCTTATTGAAACAGGCCCCAGGACATAAAGAATATGTAAACAACAATCAGTCATTTTTATGTTTCTGGGTCAGCGCTAGAGAGAATCAAGCTTTTGATTAGACATTTCAACAGGTGGTAGAAGACCTGTCAATCATATAAATGAAAGGATATGATTGGGTCCTGCATTGAGGGTTGGACTATAGAGTTCAGACTCTAAATTCTGATTGGATGAGTATTATTCAAAGTTGTAAAGTAGCTGATACATCCTCATATAATCTTCTTTATTTCACATTTTCCCACTGTTTTTCACATTTTATATTAGTTCAGTATGTTTTACAAGAAAATATTTTAGTCTTTTAATGAATGCGTTACTTGCTGTTTCTTTTTTTTGGTGTAATTTTTAATGAACTTTACTAGCAATTTCTGAGTGAAAATAGTTTCTGCACCAATCTTTTCAAATGTTGACACGTTTATTACTCATTTTAAGCGTCATTTGTAGGGAATGTAGTGTCATTTTCCTGTTATCTGTTGTGCTACATTTCTTCAGTGTGTTTATTGGTTGTTCTTCCTGGCTGGAACTCAAATCCCTGCATGAAATTATGTCCTCCTTTGCTCATATTTCTTGGCTTTGGGCTTTTCAAAACATGCTACGTCGTTTGAAGTAAAAGACCCTCAAGTAGTCGCGATCTTTCTGAACCCCAACTGCACTCATTTGCCACAGAAATTAAAGGGAAGCTTCCCCCCCACATTTCCGTGGTCTTGGTTTGAACTGTCTGAGTGAAAGTTATTGGGAATGTGGCTTTAAAGGGAGTCGAAAGGCCTGAAGATTTTGGCAGCGGGCCTGTGGAGCTCATTCAAGACTTCACAGATAGCTCTTTGTGCTCCGCTCATTTACTGTCGCTGCTAGTAGACAAAAGCCTCTGAATCTCTTCATTTGGCCACCGAGGAGCCCTTAACATGTGAATGGCCTGATGGAATCGCCACCGACTCTCAATTCGCAGCCGCAATAAGAAGCCCAAGCTGAAACCTATAGGTTTGTTTCTGGAGAAAATGAGAATGCATGCCTGTGCAGACCTTGGTTGCTTACTGTTTTAAGTCGAAAGAGTCCATGCACATGTCTCTGCACTCTAAAAAACACTGGATTTTGTGTTGTTTTCATCCCAAGGGCTGGGTAAATATAGGACAGAACACATGTTGTGTTAATTTTACCCAGAAAATTGGGTTGTTTATTTAACCCAGCATAATGGGTTGATTTAATCCATCATACTGGGTTGATAAATTTTTACTGTAGTACTATTGTTTTTTTAATTATTTTTATACATTAATTCATGTTTACGGGTAAACTTAAAACCAGCGATAAATAACTCAAACACTGGGTTGTTACATCTGACCCAAGAGCTGGGTAACACAAAAACTACCCAAACACTAGGTTGTTACATCTAACCCAGGATCTGGGTAACACAAAAACTACCCAAACACTGGGTTGTTACATCTAACCCAGGATCTGGGTAACACAAAAACTACCCAAACACTGGGTTGTTTACATCTAACCCAGGATCTGGGTAACACAAAAACTACCCAAACACTGGGTTGTTACATCTAACCCAGGAGCTGGGTAACACACTAACTACCCAAACACTGGGTTGTTTATGTCTGACCCAGGAGCTGGGTAACACAAAAACTACCCAAACACTGGGTTGTTACATCTGACCCAGGAGCTGGGTAACACAAAAACTACCCAAACACTGGGTTGTTACATCTGACCCAGGAGCTGGGTAACACACAAACTACCCAAACACTGGGTTGTTACATCTGACCCAAGAGCTGGGTAACACAAAAACTACCCAAACACTGGGTTGTTACATCTGACCCAGGAGCTGGGTAACACACAAACTACCCAAACACTGGGTTGTTACATCTGACCCAGGAGCTGGGTAACACAAAAACTACCCAAACACTGGGTTGTTACATCTGACCCAGGAGCTGGGTAACACACAAACTACCCAAACACTGGGTTGTTACATCTGAACCAGGAGCTGGGTAACACACAAACTTCCCAAACACTGGGTTGTTACATCTAACCCAGGAGCTGGGTAACACACAAACTACCCAAACACTGGGTTGTTACATCTGACCCAGGAGCTGGGTAACACACAAACTACCCAAACACTGGGTTGTTACATCTGACCCAGGAGCTGGGTAACACACAAACTACCCAAACACTGGGTTGTTACATCTGACCCAGGATCTGGGTAACACACAAACTTCCCAAACACTGGGTTGTTACATCTGACCCAGGAGCTGTTTTATCTGACCCAGGAGCTGCAACACAAAAACTTCCCAAACACTGAAAAAATAACCCCAAAAGGCTCAACCCAGGATTTGAGTAGAAAAAATAACCCAAGATCTTTTAGAGTGTGGTTTCTAGATATGGCTGGGGTCCATCAGTTTATTGACTCTGCAAAGTATTTCTTTGAAAATTCATTATCATCTGGAGTGGTTTGAACAGTTTTGGGAATGTCGCTGACAGCAATAGTAATATTTAAGCTCTCACTTGTTTTCATTGCAGGATTAGATGGGCTCATTACTTTCCTCTCCCCAAATTCCCTTGTGATTCCCTGACACTCTCGAGTCCCTCAAGCATGTTATGCAACACATCCATGATTCACTTCCCGGTTTGATATTTGTGATTCATTCGCATGTGATTCTGGTTTTGTGCTCTGGTTCACATCAGCTGATTTCTGGTGTCGCATGTTAATTCCCCAGCCTGAATGTTCAGGATTTTCCTCATCCGTGGCATTGAGTTATGCGCTGTGAAGATGCGTAAAGAACATGTGGGCCGAACAGATGAGCGTATCCTCAGATTCCCAAGCTTCTCTTTACATGATGCGACAGCTGCATGAAATCCAATAGCGTGTGAGTTAACAGGGTATTGGAAGTTTTGGGAATTGGAAATGGTTTCATGGCTCACATGGAATACTCTGGGAAGTTTGTGTGACGCTTTAGTGCATCTCAGATGATTCCATAATCATAATCATCTCTCATGAGACGACACCACAGAGTCATTACAAATGAACTGGTTAATTAAGGCGAGACACTGGACAGGCACTGGTCAATTTTGAGATTTTGGCCTATTGGTCTTCAATAACATGTCTTCTTTCAGACTTGTGGTGAAAAAAAGTCCAAAATACACATTTAGGTCTTTATTTTACTACACTTTGTCTATTTGCGTCTGTAGATTTCTCAGAAATTCAACAAAAGTTGGCGTTCTGAATCAACATGATCCACGATCTCTGTGTTCTTCCTTTAATCTCAAACACGTCTGTGAAGCTCTCTCTCTCCTGTACAATGCTGTCGGATCCAAATATGATCATTTCCGTTTAATCAGCAACCAATCGTGAAAGTACAATGGGCATTTAACTGTAAAAGCGAAATCTCATTGGCTGATGTCAATTTCTGACAACGTGATTGGTTCAGATGCATCACGTGACGCGCTCTGACATTCAGATGTGTGTTTTTGACTGTTTTTCTGTTCAGTTGAAGGCCATAAATGCTGTTTATAAGTTTTGATGTGATTTAGGTGGTTTGTATTGTTGTTGCTAATGATCTGATGAGATATTGTGTCAGTAAATAGTTGTTTCCACTAAAAAAGAATGAATTTTTATATTACAAATCTTTAAATGCCTTTTCCTCAAAATGAGTTTTTTGACATTCTCCAGTATAAACATCTCAGCCGATGTACACCAAACTCTCCAGTTACACACTCAACAGTATTCTGAAGATATATTCAGAGGGATTTGTAAATAATCATTCCCGGCCTGATTTATGTGACATTTTAATAAAAAAAATATGGCGAAAAAACGATTTTTTAAGGCTATGGACAGTATATTTAGATTTCCTAGGTAATGAAAGCATATATCCTGAAATCCCTCTGAACATCTTCTTTCATCTTGTGTGTAATCAAAATGAAAAAGAATTTTGCACCTGGCTTTATCATATGTTCAGATCTATCTACCGAAAATATATGCAAAATTGCGCATATTTAATGAGATAATGCCTAATTTGCATAATTAAACATACAAATTTCAAAAACTTGTAATACATTTTTTTTATGTACTTGTGTAAGTAATCAACTGAGGAAGTTTCATGGTGATATCTATTATTTTAAAATTGTACCCTATTCACCTGTAGTGTCTCGTCTTAAAGTAGAGGATTACAATGGCGAAAGCCTTTATATCAAATTGTGACTTAAAATATACACATACATTTTGACCTAAAATCTTAATGCTGATTTGAAACAATTATGCTGAACATATGCAGGTCCTTTCAGGGCCGGAGTGGGGCCACTTTTCAGCCCGGGAGATTCAGGCCCAAGAACGGCCCACTTTTTCCATGGTGGAATTACAAATTACATTTATTTTTTTCCAAATTGGATAAATGAAGCAACAGTTCAGCTCTTAATATTGTGTAGTTTGTATTAATACCATGGTTCAACAAATAATGTAAAGGTTAAATAATAATTCACAGAAGAAATTAACAAAGACCAGAAGAATAGGTTGATAATTTAACAAAAGCAGAAAGAAAGAAAGAAAGAAAGAAAGAAAGCATTTGAAATGTATCCCACTCTTCCACAAAGAGGCATATTGAACTAATGTTTACAGTTCTGCTGCTCAGAAGCAACAAATAATTAAGAGGTCATTTTACTGCATACACAGATCAAGCATGAGTTTTGTTATCGATATTAAATTGCATAATATTTGCAAAGTCTATGAATCGCCATGACATGTATTGAGTGATACAAAAAGGCTAATATTTTTATTAAATTTTATATTTTGCTTGTGAATAGGTTGACAACGATACAACGGTATTAGCCGAATAATTACGTTGCAGCGTAATTGCTAATCATTACTAGGCCTATCTCTCTTTACCTGCTTGCCACTTTTGTCCTCTTGAAAATAAACCTGTAAGCTTGACACATTTGGCAGCATCCTCCTCCAATGCCTTTCTTTTTTTCAACCTGGCTTTCTCAGCCCCTCCTGGCCTCTTCCTCCCATCCATCCTCCCTGACGCGTACCGTTACGGTAGGCAGGGGCGGAGCCAGACGATGTAAACATTCGGGGCTTAGCCCAAACCTATCCGGGGGCATATTCCCGAGGGAAGATTTTTTCCCCATTTACGTCAGCTAAATGCACTATTTTTCAGGCTGTTTGAGATAATAGAATGCCTAAAAATCTATACACTATCTGGGAAAATGATGATAGTTAGGCCTACTCAAAAAAAAAAAAAAAAAAAAAAAATGGACGCGCGAAAGAGGTGAATTCACCGCGCCGCGCTAGTAAACGCCTCATTCGCCCCGCAGGACCTCCAGACGCGCGTAAACGCGTCTTCACATTGACTTAAACATTGAAATCACTCGCGCCAGACGCTCTATTCGCGTTTGGTGTGAAGGCAGCATACACTTGTCCGCGGTTCGTCCGACGCTGCTTCTGAATCTCTCTCCGGACGGTGAGGTTTACTGTTAGTGTTCCATATAAAAAACTTTGTCCATATTAACTTCAGCCGGTTAGCCAGTAAGCTCGCTACGACGCCGGTGTAACATACAATAGCCCGCCAGCCCCTGATGACAACGACGAAGAAGAAGATTTATATTATATTAGTTTAATTGGCAGTTGTCAAACAAGCTGAGTGATGCGCGATGCATTACCGTCCGCCACCACGCATGGTAATAAAAGATTTGCAAAGATTTGCTGCTTCATCAAGTAGCAAAATCGAACTCTTAAATGCACAGTCTATTACAAACAAATCCTGCCTCATTCATGACCATATCCTGGAAAAATCTCTGGATTATATGTGCATTACAGAGACCTGGCACCAACCAAATACCTTCTCTTCTTTAAACGAGAGCTGTCCCCAAGGATATAGCTGTGATTACCATGCGTGGTGGCTGTCTGTTCGCCGCTTCTCCAGTCGCGCCAAAATAACCCCTAGTTTTTAACCTTTTATCTTTTACTTTTTTATCTTTTACTATCCTCTATCCTCCTATTACTATCCTCGCCACCGACCAGTGGACCTTTTACAAAAAAAAAAAAAAAAAAAACCTGTTTACCTTCCGCACCACCGAACTGTGGACCTTACTGGACAGCTATCAGGTAGCTTTTGAGTCTAGCAGTGGCCTACCTGTTGCCGCTAGCAAAACACCTGCTCGGAGACTCCCTGGAATTGGTCGTCGCGGCTCGTGCATCGCAGCATCGCTGCTGCTACGCGGCTAAAAACGGCCGTCTTCCGCGCCGCCGCCGGCGCCTCCACTATGTTGAGTTACTCTGTCAACCAGCTGATGAATCTCAACAGTTTCTTCACTCCACCGTGCATTGCAGTGCTTAAACAACTAGGACTTCTCCGCCGTCCGCGCTATTTCCATAGAAGTTCCCGCAGAAAGTTTGTCTGCTGCTCACAGACAAGTCTTACCATCCCGGCTCTCTGGTCAGCAACGCGAAATGTCGCTCCACGCATACGTCATCAGAGTGCTGTCTCTTACCGGATAAGTAGTTTGGACGTCTCCATGGCAACACCTCTCTTTGAGCTGAATGCAAAACGTGGAGTGGACTCCAGTCTGCTACGGCCAGTGCAAAGATTTGCTGCTTCATCAAGTAGCAAAATCGAACTCTTAAATGCACAGTCTATTACAAACAAATCCTGCCTCATTCATGACCATATCCTGGAAAAATCTCTGGATTATATGTGCATTACAGAGACCTGGCACCAACCAAATACCTTCTCTTCTTTAAACGAGAGCTGTCCCCAAGGATATAGCTACCTCCAGAAAGCTCGCAGCACAGGGCGTGGTGGCGGCCTGTCAGTCATCCATCGCAGCGATCTGGATTTATCTCTGCAACCATTACCTGAACTATCTTCATTTGAATGCCTTGCATTTAAATGTAAGTCCCCTTCCCCTGTGTTGTTCCTTCTCATCTACCGACCACCAAAATCAAACCCATCATTTATCACTGAGATGTCAAATCTCCTCACAACTTTCTGCACATCCTCCGCCGATGTTATAATTTTAGGTGATATGAACATCCATGTTGACACCCCCTCCTGCCGTTTTTCAGCAGAATTTCTTCAACTACTGGACTGCTTTAACTTAAAACAACTTGTTGGTGTCCCCACACACACCAGGGGGCATACCTTGGACTTGGTCATTACTAACTCTGCCCCTCTCACCAACCTGCAGGTGTATGACCTAGGTGTGTCTGATCACAAGGTCATTTCTATGGATTTGCCATCCCCATCCAGCCTCTCCAAGCCTAAGCGGAACATCTGTTTCAGAAACCTAAAAAACATAAATCCAGAACTCTTGGCAGCAGACTTTCAGCATCTTTCCACACATTTTTCAACAGCCGACGAAGCAGTGGACTACTACAACAGCCATCTGAGCAGCCTCCTGGACCTCCATGCCCCTGTTAAAACAAGAACAGTCACTTTCACCCACTCAGCACCCTGGTTCACAGATGGGCTTCGTAAGATGAAGGCAGCAGGGCGGGTCCTTGAGCGGCGTTTCAGAGCCTCTGGCCTCACTGTCCACAAACAAATATACCGGAAGCAACAACAAAAATATGCACAGTCCCTCAAAGAGGCAAGGTCACAGTTTTATTCCAATGCCATCAGAAACAGCCCAGGAAATTCCAAGCAGCTCTTTTCCACTATAAACTACCTTCTCAAATCACAATTGCCCCCACTTACTGCCGCTACAGAAGAGCAGTGCAATAAATTCATGGATTTCTTCACGTCAAAAACTGCACATATTCGTTCTGCCCTTTCTGGTCCTCCCATCCAAACTGTTCCCCCAACATATACCGTCTCCCAACCCCTAAACTGCTTTCCTGAGGTTTCATCAGAAGAGGTGCAGAACATCATCAGGAAGATGAAATCCTCCACCTGTCCCCTGGACCCTCTCCCAACCTCCCTGGTAAAAACTCATATTACCGTCCTAAGTCCCCTGATCACTGCTGTTATAAATCATTCCCTCAAAACTGGTCACGTTCCCCCTGTCTTAAAAAATGCCATTATCACACCACTGCTCAAAAAACCCACTCTTGATTCGGAAGTCCTATCCAACTATAGGCCCATCTCAAATCTCCCCTTCATATCAAAAGTACTTGAGAAAGCAGTTGCCAGCCACCTTCAGGACCACCTCAAATATAATAACCTCTTTGAAAAATTCCAGTCAGGTTTCCGCTCTGCTCACAGCACAGAGACTGCCCTCGTTAGAGTCACAAACGACCTCCTCATATCATCTGATGCTGGCTCTCCCTCCCTCCTCATCCTCCTGGACCTTTCTGCTGCATTTGATACTGTCGACCATGGCATTCTTTTAAACCGGCTCCACCTCACTACTGGACTAAATGACACTGCCCTCAGTTGGTTCAGATCATACCTCACAAACCGGACAGAATACATCTCCCTGGGCCACTCCAAATCAAATCCACACACAGTTACTTGCGGTGTCCCCCAGGGGTCAGTCCTTGGCCCCATCCTCTTCATCCTTTACCTCACCCCCCTTGGCCAAATCATCAGCCGTCACAAAATCTCATTCCACTGCTATGCTGATGACATACAGCTCTATGTACATGTCACAGCTGAAACCACACCCTCACAGTCATCCCCATCAAAACTCACCACTTGTCTGGAGGAGATAAAGGTATGGATGGAGCACAACTTCCTTCAACTAAATAGCTCCAAAACCGAAGCCATCTTGATTGGCACTCCTCACCAAATCAAATCATCATCCATAACCAGTATCACCTTTTCTGGCACCAACATTCCCCTCTCATCAACAGTAACTAATCTTGGTGTAAAAATTGACTCCCAACTCACTTTTGAAGCTCATATAAATCACCTATGCAAGACCTCTTTCTACCACCTCCGTAACATCTCCAAACTCCGCCCCATTCTCACCCTTTCAGATGCCGAAAAACTGGTTCATGCCTTTGTCTCCTCCAGACTGGACTACTGCAATGCACTTCTCATCGGGATTCCTGGAAAGAGTCTGCAGAGGCTTCAGTACATCCAAAACTCTGCAGCTAGGATCCTGATGAGAGTGCGGAAACATGAGCACATTACCCCCATTCTTCATTCACTCCACTGGCTTCCCATCTCCACCAGGATTGAGTACAAGGTTTCACTCCTCACACATCAATGCATCCATGGACATGCCCCCTCCTACCTAAAAGAACTTATCAACCCACAAACCACAACCCGTTCCCTCCGTTCCACTCACTCTAACCTCCTCCACATACCCAGAACCAGACTCAGGACAATGGGAGACAGGGCCTTTTGTACTGCTGCCCCGCATCTGTGGAATGGCCTCCCTGACTCCTTGAGGGCACCTCAATCCACTGACTGTTTTAAAAAAGGCCTTAAGACATTTCTTTTTAGCAAAGCTTTTGGTCACTTTTAGATTATTATTATTATTATTATTTTGTTTTTTGTTTTGTTTTTTTGTTTTTTTAACCCTGTAGCACTTTGAGATCTCGGATGAAAAGTGCGTTATAAATATAATGTATTATTATTATTATTATTATTAATATAGCTTTTGTTTAACTTTTTGCCGCTCCAGTCAGAAAGACTGAGAGGAAATGAAACAAAGTTGAATTTTTTTTTTTAAACTAAAAGATTCGGGGCTTTTGACATCCGGGGCTTAAGCCCCCTTAGCCCACCCCTAGCGCCGCCCCTGACGGTAGGGCCGGCCCAGCTATCGGTACCTGAGAAAATGTTTTGGAAAAGATGCGCTATGGACCCAACCAACTCTATGGGAGGGGAGGGGAGAACTGCCTCACATGGAACAACCCATGCAGAGGCTGCGCGCTGCAGTGTCCGAATGCGGAACGCGTGTAGCCTATATTGTAACTAACGTGACAAATGTAAAAAAAAAAAATTATCGACCGGCCCAAAAGTGAAGCGGCCCACCGGGAATTCTCCCGATTCTCCCGATTACCCACCCCGGGCCTGGGTCCTTTGATCCAAGAGGAGTTTTTTATTTGTAAAGTTTTAGTTTTCATGCTAATTTTAGTGATTTTTTTATGTGGTGATTTTTTTTTCTTCTTTCTTTTTTAAAGTAAACTCTGATAGGCTGTGTTTAACAAATCGAGTTCTCACGATGGTCGTGCAAAGAGATGTGAATTCAGTCAGGCCACTCTCTCGAAATAAAGGAGTCAGCCATTCAGTTCAGCGCTCTTTAAAACGCATTCAATAGGGCAGCTGTTTATGCTCATGAATATTCAATGAGCTTCGGTCAGCTGCTCCGATTGATTCAACAAGTCGCCTGTTCTCGATCGATTCAGATGTGAGAAATTAATAGACGACGTTTGAGATTTGTACAGATATAAAGCGTGCCTTTTACATATCAGAAAAGAAGAGGAGATACAAAGAGCCTTCACACAAACTATACACATTCATGTGCCTTTTTAGAGTTTCTTTGAAATAAATTGGCCTTAAGAAATAAATAAAGTCCTTTTTATCTAAGGTCACATGAAAGAAGTGGTTCATCCAAAAATGGTGATCATGTGATGAACATCACTCACTCAGAGCTCTTTTATAATATAGCAGTAAGTGACTGTAGGAAATGTGATTTTATGGCTTATTTTTGTCATGCCTGAACCATTGAGTGGTTTATTGCTTTTATGAAACAATATATTGTTTTAGCAACAACATTGTATAACATCTCGGTGCATTAGAGTATAGGTGTGTTTATCGAACAACTTTTATTAAACCAGAATTTTCGAGTCATAACTATCAGTTTTATTGTATTTTTCCACTAAAGTGTTTTCTGGTCGGTTTCTACAAGGAACATCTGGGTTTCGTGTTTTTCTAAGCTTTATTTTCCTCTTAGCTGAGGTGCCAAGCAGCGGGTGTGAAGTCACATGAGAGGGCACATTTTGGTTTTAAACAACCTCAGAAGAGCTCATTTTCCCTCAAGCACTAAAAACCAACAACACAAACATGTAATTAGAGATGTGCTGATTCAGAGGTCCTGGGGAACGCTCGGTTAAAGGCCAACAATTAGGGTTTGAGGACATTTCCTCCCCAACAACGTCAGCTAAAGCCAAAGAAAGATGTTAAAGGATTTGTTCAACTAACCCAGACAGAGATAGATAGAAGGATGGATAGATGGATGGATGGATAGATATGGATGAATGGATGGATGGATGGATGGATAGATATGGATGTATGGATGAATGAATGAATGAATGAATGAATGGATGGATGGATATGGATGTATGGATGAATGAATGGATGAATGGATGGATAGATATGTATGGATGGATGAATGAATGAATGAATGAATGAATGGATGGATATGGATGGATGGATGAATGAATGGATGGATGGATATGTATGGATGGATGTATGGATAGATATGGATAGATATGGATGGATGGATGGATATGGATAGATATGGATGGATGGATGGATATATGGATGGATGGATAGATATGGATGGATGGATGGATGTATATGGATGGATGGATGGATGGATATGGATGGATAGATAGATATGGATAGTAGGGCTGTAACGATACAGCAAACCCACGATTCGGTTCGTATCCCGATTTCTGACCCACGAATCGATACAAACCGCGATTCTTGCGAGGAGGGAGGATTTTAAAAGCCAAATAAATAAATAAATAGCTAAAGCTATAACTCTGTTTTCTTGTAACAAAATACTTTTGAAAAACAAACAGAACTATACTCCATTGTGGAGATGATTCGAGCATGTTAAAAATTCTTCTGAGGTAACCGAGGCTTACTGTCTGTGCTGTAAACCACAAATAATATATTGCCTATTCCGCATGACCCGCATCTCAAGCGCAGGAATAACGCTTGCCACAAAGTGAACGCGCCTATATAGAGAAATGCACACTTCCTACGAATTAGCCTAAGCCGCCATTTCTTTATGTTTTGAATTAACGTTAAATCAAGTAAAAGTATTCTTTCTAAGTTTCGATTCGTTTATGAGGTGAGCTCCAGTTCACGCGCGCGCCGGTGCCACACACACACACACACACACACACACACACACACACACACACACACAAGCAAACACAAGCAAACACCGCGTGCTTTGCTCACTTGCTCTGGTGTTTGCTTGTGTGTGTGTGTGTGTGTGTGTGTGTGTGTGTGTGCGTGTGGGGGAGAGGTGCGATTTTTGAATAATAATCAAATGATACCCAGCGATCTTCGAATATTATTTTTGCTTGAAATTCCCATACCTAATATGTAAAAGACCCCGTCACAGCCCTAGGATCTATTCTGGACGAGAAAGATAAGTCTGGGAAGGGGGTGTGTCGATCGCGATCTGCCTTCTCACACCGCGACACAGGATCGTGGATCTGAGTGTCGCGATTTCGGTTTAATATCGTGAATCGTTACAGCCCTAATGGATAGAGATGGATGGATGGATGGATGGATATGGATGGATGGATAGATATGGATAGAGATGGATGGATAGATAGATATGGATAGAGATGGATGGATGGATGGATGGATATGGATGGATGGATGGATGGATAGATATGGATGGATAGATAGATATGGATAGGTATGGATGGATGGATATGGATGGATAGATAGATATGGATAAATATGGATGGATGGATAGATATGGATAGAGATGGATGGATGGATAGATATGGATAGAGATGGATGGATAGATAGATATGGATAGAGATGGATGGATGGATGGATGAATATGGATGGATGGATGGATGGATAGATATGGATGGATAGATAGATATGGATAGATATGGATGGATGGATATGGATGGATAGATAGATATGGATAGATATGGATTGATGGATATGGATGGATATGGATAGATAGATATGGATAGAGATGGATGGATATAGATAGATAGATATGGATATGGATGGATGGATATGAATGGATAGATAGATATGGATAGATATGGATGGATGGATATGGATGGATAGATAGATATGGATAGATATGGATGGATGGATATGGATGGATGGATATGGATGGATAGATAGATATGGATGGATAGATATGGATAGATATGGATGGATGGATAGATATGGATAGATATGGATGGATTTGGATGGATGGATGGATAGATATGGATGGATTTGGATGGATGGATGGATGGATGGATGGATGGATGGATGGATGGATGGATATGGATGGATATGGATGGATGGATATGGATGGATATGGATGGATAGATAGATATGGATAGATATGGATGGATAGATATGGATGGATGGATAGATATGGATGGATTTGGATGGATGGATAGATATGGATGGATTTGGATGGATGGATGGATAGATATGGATGGATGGATGGATGGATGGATGGATAGATATGGATGGATGGATGGATGGATGGATGGATAGATATGGATGGATAGATAGATAGACAGACAATCTACTTTTGTTGAATGGGAAAAAGCTGCTAGGAATTCTCCTTTTGTGTTTCAAAAATGTAATATGAAGTAAAAACAACAGTGTTCTGAGTGAAAATAAATGTAAAGTGTGGAATCAATAGATTTTGCTTCTCGCATTTATATATTTCTGTGAAATGAAAGCCATGCATGTACAGTAGAAACCGTGAAGCGGTGTATCGTGTGATGAACATGCTGACACTGGACATGGAGTTATTTAGTGATGTATTCCTCTATATTCCCTCTCGATGGATCCTCCGTCATCGACTGGCTGCATGAACGGGTCAACACACTGATTGATTGACATAAATGCATCTGGGTTGTGGCGCTGAATCAGTGACCTGATGCTGAATGTTTGTTGATACACAGAAAATGGGTCAGTGTTGCAACATGCACAAAACTAAAAAAAAAGTATATAAAGACATTAAAACAATTAACAATGAGAAACTGTGCATTATTTGACGCAAGTGTACGTTGATTGGCTGAACACATGCCATACACTTGCACCCGCCATTTTTAAAAAGCCATTTAAAATGGCTTTACCAAATGCATAAACTTCACTGCATTCTTTCTGAGCCGTTCTGAGACGCGGAAAACACCGGATCATGTGATCACATCGCTTATAAACATGCAGCGCAAACGGACCACATGCTTATTTAATTCAATCGCTGACTTTTGCAATTTGGCGTGGGCACAAAGCCATATCTCACTTTCAAGTTTAGATCGTTTGACAGATACTTTTCCAAAGCAATGGTGCAAACCAACGGTAGAGACCTTATATGTAATTATGAGAAGTCTTAAAATATGTTTTGTTCATTATGAAAAATCACAGTCAAAGTTATTAGTGGGTAACACTGTGTGTATATATATATATATATATATATATATATATATATATATATATATATATATATATATATAGGAATCACTAAGTGGGTCATTGATATGCAATACTTTTGGGTAGTGGATGTTCCTGTACTCTTAACTAAAACTATTTTAAACACAAATTTGCTGTTTTTTTAGAATTATGACGCATGCAGATTGTTTTAAAGCTCATTATTCAAGAGAATGCTTAGAATATTGTAATTATTCAATAGTCACACCGCAGGTCCATCTGAAATAAACCAGTGGAGGTGTTTGTTGGTGTATGCGGCCGTGGTTCTGCCTGTGATATTCGTTCACATGAAGGTCGTCGGCTTAAAGGAGTCCACAAGAGTGAATTGATTGTCGCTTATTAAACCTAGAAAGAGATTCTGAGACACATGATCTATGATTGAACATCCCCCGTCTTCCTCTCGATCCACATTCCTCCAGTTATCCCAGACAGCTTGTGGGAATCTGGGCTCTCCGGTGGCCCTTGGGAAGCTGAGCGAGGTGTGTGTGTGTGTGTGTGTGTGTGTGAGGCATACGGGGCTCCAGGCTCTGAGAACCTTCTGTTTTGTGTGTCAGACAGAGCTGATGCTCACGGGTGAGTGAACACTAGACCGCTGTTCAACCTCTCGTTACCCCGTGTTGACGAACACAATGCCTCCTCCTGCGAGCTCCAGCACTTCCACACCGTCGGCTGCGGAGACAGAGTTTACTGAGCTATTCTGGAGTTTATTTTAGTGCTTCTAATTTATTATGTGCTGCCTATAAAGGATTAGTTCACTTTTTAAAAAACTTTTGCTGATAATTTACTCACACCGATGTCATCCAAGATGTCCATGTCTTTCTTTCTTCAGTGGAAAAGAAATGAAGGTTTTTGATGAACACATTTCTCCATATAATGGACGTCAATGGGCCCCAAACGGGTCAAGGTCCAGATGACAGTGTCAGCGCCGCTTCAACGGGCTTTAAAACGACACCAGACGATGAATACGGCTCTTATCTAGCGAAACCATCGTCATTTCAAAAATAAATAAACAAGTTTAAGTTTTATAAGCACAAACGCTCGCCTTGCTCTGTTCTGTGATGCGCGTTCGTGACGTCACGTAATACGCAGTTACGTTGAAAAGGTCACGCTTCTGTGAAAAGTAAAACATTTCTGTCCTGACGAAAATTTTCTTTTAGGCTTTTTAATATTCCAACACCAGGATACACACACGAGATGGGCATTTTAACCGATAAACTGACACAAAGACATTTGAATATGTGTGTATGGTCCTCCTTCCGCACATCTGTAAACACTGACTCGTCAAGCGTGACCTTTACACCGTAACTGCGTATCACGTGACGTCACGAACGCGCATCACAGAACAGAGCAAGGCGAGCGTTTGTGCTTATAAAACTTAAACTTGTTTATTTATTTTTGAAATGACGATGGTTTCGCTAGATAAGAGCCGTATTCATCGTCTGGTGTCGTTTAAAGCCCGTTGAAGCGGCGCTGACACTGTCATCTGGACCTTGAATCGTTTGGGGCCCATTGACGTCCATTATATGGAGAAATGTGTTCATCAAAAACCTTCATTTCTTTTCGACTGAAGAAAGAAAGAAAGACATGGACATCTTGGATGACATCGGGGTGAGTAAACTATCAGCAAAAGTTTTTTAAAAAGTGAACTAATCCTTTAAGTTGCATCAGAATGATGAAAAAAATTGGGTAACACTTTATTTTACAGGTGTCCTTGTTACATATGTTACATTACCGTAGTAATAACAGTAAATGATGCATAATTACATGCAACTAATCCTCAACCAAACCCTAACCCTATAGTACATTACACTTAGAAAGTGTATTTTACATGTATTTTAATTTTAGATTTGTATGATTTAATCGATAGTTTCACCAACTCACGAACCCCAGTTTGAGAAACACTAGCTATGTTTCCATCCACACGTTTTTATCCAAAGTGATATCGAAAGAAAAATGCCTTATCGAAACAATAAAATTCGATTGAATTTGATGAATATCGACTCAAATGAAATGCGTTCGGTCTCATGTTGATCGATATACGGCTTATGCGATAAACGCTGATGGAAACGCTATTTGCCGAATAAATAATGAATTGAATTTTGTCTAGCAAAACTTTGTTCGCAAATGTTGGCTTGAATGTTTTGCGATTCAGTGCGAAAATGAACGGAAACACCTTAAAATGTCTCAAATCAATTCGAGATACCAATTTGATACCAATGTGACGTCATTACGCACGGGTTTTTATCCGCTTAAAGCCGTCGGATGGAAACACACTTTCACCAGCTTTATTCGCGTTCGTTTGTTTTTTACTGAACTTCAGATAATTCGATTGACAAGTGGATGTAAACTTAGCTAGTGATCATAAATAATAGTGTAACTGTTTACCATGTTGTGTACTGGAATAGCAGAACAGTTGAAAACATTGATTAATGAGCAGCTACAGCTTCAATATAATGATTTGTGTTTTGCTCTGCCAAACTCTCATCTATGGCAGCACAAGAGTGATAAACTACAGATAAAGCATGATCTGCACGCCTAGTGTTCCTGCTTAGCTGTTGGTCGTTGCACAAGCACTTGCTAGCTCTGTCAGAAAATAAAAAAAACATGAATCACGTCCAAATCGACTTGATTGTGTACGATCCCAAACTTTCCATGAGTATCAGTCCAGCCACCAAATCTGCTTTAGAGTTACTGTTCCTGTCAGTTCTTTATCTTTTTAATCGGTTTGATCAAACGACTTCTGATGGAAGTCCCAAAACTATTATTTAAAGCATGGTCCAAGTCTCTTGTTTCCAGCTCTCTCTTCCTCCATCTGCTCTCTCCGTTCCTCTCCGCGTCCACCATCCGCTCTGTCCTCCATTGTCCAGGGGAAAACTTCCCCCTCTCTCTGGTTCTCATGGGTCGGGCAGCAGATGGAAGGCTAGTTTGTGGCCAGCGGTTTCTTAAATATGTTAATGTATGCAGCGAGTGTGTGTTTGGCCTTCAGTGTTGTCAGATCTCCTCCTCCTTCACTGGTCTGGGAATGAGTCCGTGATTTGGTGCAGACGTGACTGGGAAGCATCTTTAGTTGGTGTGTATGTGGGTTATGGGTAGGACAGCGATGTGAAGAAGAAGAAGAAGAGATATTTGAGAAAAGCGAGAGAACAGAAAACGAAGGAATAGAACTGGGAAAGTTTGCAGGATTGTTTTGTGGTTTTTCTGCCATGGAAACTTCGTACGACGACACTGAAGATGAACGGCGGGAGAAACGAGGTACCAGTGACGCGCTGCGCTCGGTTCTCTGCATCACACGGGCTCTGGTTGTTTTAAATCGCATATTATGTTCAACTCAGGCACAGTTTTGAGGCCAAACTACTTTTGATGAAAGTCCAAAAACTATTATTGCATGCGTCGGTCTGTCATGGGTCCAAGTCTTCAGAGATCTTTGTCTCTGTTCCAAGTCTTTCTTCAGAGAGACTTTTTATGTTTACATGCACTAATTTTGGTCAATAGTAATCCATCCAACGGTATAATCCGATTCATATTTTCGTTTACATGTGCATTGCATGCATTACAAACAAAAGTTCAGCTCAATGTATTATTGTAATTTTTGCCTTGAGGACATTGAAAATGAAAGCTTACATGTATGTCAGGAGAGCTTTTAAAAAATTTTTTTATTGCAAATACTTTTTTTTTTATTGTCTCATCCATTGACCAGTTGGATAGACATTTTGAATTGATGTTTTTAAATCCAGTTGAGAAAAATCTGATTCAAGCTTAGTTTTTAAAAATCATTAATTGGATTACATCACTACTTTCAATCCAATCTAAATGTAATGTGGATCAAACTGAAACAGATTTATTGCGGTGTTCACATGAGTCGAGTCCACTTGAGCCATAAATCTGATGATAACCGGATTATTTGTGTGCATGTAAACACTGTGTGTCTGCTATTGCAGCAGTGTTTTAAACCTGTATTCTTCACACTTTAAACCGTTTCATATCCTGTTGACTATAATGATCTTACAGAACATGCAAGTTTCATGTTGAGAGTTTCCTCTTCTCCTCTTCTGCTCCTCCTATTTATCCTTCCCTCCTCTTCCTCCTCTTCTGCTCCCCCTCTTCTCCTCTTCTCCTCTTCTGCTCCTTCTTGCTCCTCTCCTCTTCTGCTCCTCCTCTTCCTCCTCTTCTCCTCTTCTGCTCCTCCTCTTCTGCTCCTCCTATTCATCCTTTTCTCCTCTTCTGCTCCTCTTCTCCTCTTCTGCTCCTCCTATTCATCCTTTCCTCCTCTTCTCCTCTTCTGCTCCTCCTCTTCCTCCTTTTCTCCTCTTCTGCTCCTCTTCTCCTCTTCTGCTCCTCCTATTCATCCTTTCCTCCTCTTCTCCTCTTCTGCTCCTCCTATTCATCCTTTTCTCCTCTTCTGCTCCTCCTCTTCTCCTCTTCTGCTCCTCCTATTCATCATTTTCTCCTCTTCTGCTCCTCTTCTCCTCTTCTGCTCCTCCTAGTCATCCTTTCCTCCTCTTCTCCTCTTCGCTCCTCCTCTTCCTCCTTTTCTCCTCATCTGCTCCCCCTCTTCCTCCTCTTCTCCTCTTCTGCTCCTCCTCTTCCTCCTTTCTCCTCTTCTGCTCCTCCTCTTCCTCCTTTTCTCCTCTTCTGCTCCTCCTGTTCCTCCTTTTCTCCTCTTCTGCTCCTCCTCTTCCTCCTTTTCTCCTCTTCTGCTCCTCCTCTTCCTCCCTTTCTCCTCTTCTGCTCCTCCTCTTCCTCCTTTTCTCCTCTTCTGCTCCTCCTCTTCCTCCTCTTCTTCTCTTCTGCTCCTCTTCCTCCTCTTCTTCTCTTCTGCTCCTCTTCCTCCTCTTCTTCTCTTCTGCTCCTCCTCTTCCTCCTCTTCTGCTCCTCCTCTTCCTCCTCTTCTTCTCTTCTGCTCCTCTTCCTCCTCTTCTTCTCTTCTGCTCCTCCTCTTCCTCCTCTTCTGCTCCTCCTCTTCCTCCTTTTCTCCTCTTCTGCTCCTCCTCTTCCTCCTTTTCTCCTCTTCTGCTCCTCCTCTTCCTCCTTTTCTCCTCTTCTGCTCTCCTCTTCCTCCTTTTCTCCTCTTCTGCTCCTCCTCTTCCTCCTTTCTCCTCCTCCTTCTGCTCCTCCTCTTCCTCCTTTTCTCCTCTTCTGCTCCTCCTCCTTCCTCCTTTTCTCCTCTTCTGCTCCTCCTCTTCCTCCTCTTCTTCTCTTCTGCTCCTCCTCTTCCTCCTCTTCTGCTCCTCCTCTTCCTCCTTTTCTCCTCTTCCTTCTTTTGGATTTGTGATTGACAATAGTCGCCTTTTCATTACCCTTTAAATTGCGCACATAGAAATTGCGAATTGAAAATACGGCCAATGGAAACATGTCAATTTAGCAAAACCTCCCATTTATCACAAAAAGTTTTTACGCTCGCATGAGGTGGTTTTTCAGGCAATTCAAAAAAGGAATATTTCGCAAAAATTTGCATTTACAATGTTTGCTACGTCAGGTGACATAGATGGTGCGGTGTGTTTGGACAGAAGACGAGTTCTTCAATAAATATGAAAGATACGATCTTTGATACAATCTGTATTGTAAAAAAGCGCTGTATAAATAAAGGTGACTTGACTTCACATGACAGTGACAACATGGTGGGCACCACATTTTAATTCATACGACACGCATTCATACCACAGAACTCTGTTTCTCCACTGCCGTCCACACGAAGTGAACTAAATCTGTGCCAGGACCGGATTGTGGTCTGGAGTCAGGCACGACCACAGCTGTATACTGGCAGCGAGAGCTGGAAGAGTGAAATGCGGCTCATGATTCGGGAATGTGGCGTGTTTGTGTGTGTTTAGGAGATGCATTTTATAAGTGATGTGTAGCGACAGCATTTCAGTGTTTGAGGAATGAAGCTCAGCACTAAATACAGCATCAGCTCCTCTGAAAACAAACATCATTACAGGCGAAACGAGAAGGCTAGTGAAGAAATATGACTACGACTTTATTCAGTGTTCTGTAGTATTTCATTCTAAAGAAAATTTGAATAATACAAGAAAAACACCTGGGAATATTACAGAGTTGGGAATATAATGCTCGCAATGGAAAAAGTCTCTCTTAAAAAATCAAGTAAATCATTTTTATTTTATTGTCATAAAGTCAATACATTTTCTTTAATCAAAATATTTCTGTATTCTGATTTCTGGTGTGTATACGGAGCCCTGCATATCGTGGCCATGAATTAATGTGTTTGTTCCCACTAATACGTCAGCATATTTTATGAATTAGTTCCCTCATTTTAGTAAATCTTGGTCATGCAGAAGCAAATTCATTCCCTTGTTTTAGTTCAATCAAAACGAGGAAATGTATTCGTTAAACTTGGCCAAGATTTACTAAAACGAGGGAACGAATTAAGTCGTGGGAACGAATTCATGGCCACTCTTTAACTGAAAAAGGGAGCGAAATAATTAAACTTAGCTCTAATTTACTAAACCGAGGGAACAAATTAATCAAACTTTGCCACGATTTACTAAAACAAAGTAACGAATTAATCATCGTAACAAATTCTCAATATATGGCCACAATTTACTAAACCGAGGGAACAAATTAATTCAACTTTGCCACGATTTCCTAAAACGAGGGAACAAATAAGTTTAAAGTGGCCACGATTTACTAAAAAACAAAGTAACGAATTTATCATCGTAACAAATTCTTAATATATGGCCACAATTTGCTAAAGCGAGGGAACAAATTAGCGTAAGTCATCGGAAAACAAATTCTTAATTCCGGGTCACGATTTACTAAAACAAGGTAACACATTAAGTCGTCGGAATATATGATTAATTCATGGCCTCAATTGAACTAAACCGAGGGAACAAATTAGTTCAAAGTGGCCACGATTTACTCAAACAAGGTAACGAATTGATAAGTTGTCCAAACGAATTCTAATTAATGGCCACTATTTAATTAAAACAAGGGAACGTATTGTTAAATTGTGGCCATTTCTAAGATATACAATATATATTGTGATTTTTCGAAAACCTCTGTGACTGTCACTGTTGAATGTAATTAGAATAGTAGCATCAGCAAACTTTATTCATCAGCCAGCCTGGTCGGTTGTAGCGCTATTGCGCGCTGAGGGAATTTGAAAGACAGCGGTTACCCCGCCCCTCGGATTGAGCCCTGACAATGGTGAGTTCCCAGACTTGTCACGCTATTAAATTTAGACTCTGATACCAAATTATTATAAATTTTTGTTTTAGTTTGGCTGTTTTTCATAATATGAAGCTGTTTTTGTACTAATGTCAGACTGATTCATTCATTGGATATGAATCATCCGATTATTTTGGTCAGTTGTTTTCTGTAACTCACGGGACAGTAAACAAGATTCCCCAAGTGTTTCTGGCAAGGGTGGGAATAGATTGTAGCATTGAAGTGGCTTCATAAGAGAGAGAGAGAGTGTGTGTGTGTGTGTGTGTGTGTGGGTCGTGAGAGACTGTGCCGTGGGCAGTGCTCACTGGGTTGTGGTTAACTCGCTGCTATGGTAACTCTATTCACCAGCACTGAATGCTTTCTCCCGGCGAGCCTCATAATGCTGGGCACGGACTGTGGGACACATTCGGGATCTGAAAGGCCTCTCCGCTGCTTAATAAATCTGCTTTAATTTGCCTTTGTGTGCTGGGAAACAGGGCTCTGTGTAGAGGAACGTTCAGGATCGGGACTGGAACAATGGGCCTGGGATTAATCACCACTGGGCTTTCTGTTCCCGGATGAGGGGATAATGTACAGAGACTCCAATGGCGTAATTTCAGGCTTGTTAGACATGTTTCTAAAGTAAACCTATTTTTAGTACTTTTTTAATTTTATTTTTAATTTTTTTGCGATGTAACTCATGAAAAATAAGCATGTTTCTTCCTCCAGGATCATTGGATTTTTCTCTCTTATTTTTAGTATGTTATAATTGAGGCAATGAGCAGCTAAGGCGGCAAACATTCCCATATTATTCTTTTTTTTCCAATATACATTTTTTTATTAATAAAATTTTTTTCTGACATTCTAATATTATTCCCATATTATTTTACCATTTTTATTTATTTATTTATTTTTATTTATTTTTTAATATTTCTCACATTCCCATATTATTCCTTAATTAATTTTCTGACATTTTCATAAATGATTCCCATATTATTATCCCATTTTTATTTAATTTCACATGAATTCCCATATTATTATCCCTTTTTTATTTTATTTTATACATTTATTTTCTGAAATTCTCATATTAATCCCATATTATTGTCATCCCATTTTTATTTATTTATTTATTCATTAATTTATTTTGAAATATTTCTCACATTCCCATATTATCCTATTTTTGAAAACATTTTTCTCACATTATCATAATTTTCCCGTAGTATTTCTTTTTATTATTATATATATATAATTTTTTTACTCACATTCCCATATTATTATTTAATTTAATTGTATTACATTTTTTTTACAAATTTTTGCAATTCACCTTTTCAAGTGCATTTTTCGTTACTTTAATGGCAAGCATCTCATTTTAATTACTGTAATGTGAAAAAATAACATTTTTAAAATATTACAATGTTTTAAATTATTTAAAACATTGATATTTATCATTGTAGTATTTGTTATGCTGCTTTTATTTTTACAGTAATAAAAATCCTAATGAAAATGTTGAGAATAATGAAAATTATAAACAAAAATATCACTACTTTAAGTGAGTTTCTACCGAACACTGGCATTTATGCAGCAATCCTCCATGATCTGTGTAACTGATGTATAGAGCTGATCAGTTCTCAGCACAGTATTGTTATTTCATGTTTAGTTTAAGTGAGGCTTTGGTTCATTCATACACCATGACGTGTCCAGCAGCTCGTGTGTGTGTTTCTCCATCACTCCTCATGAGTCATCATTGATGATCATTTTGGACGAGTGTGTGTTATAGTGAAGAGGGTGAGCGACTAAGAAGGAAAACATATGCTCATATTTCCATAAAAGGCTCCATTAATTATTTGTGCCTGTGATTTTAGTTTTAGAGTTGTTGTTCCCAGGAGTATTTCTGCAGTGTTGTGATTTTTATGGTCTTCATTCTTGTAACACTGGTCAAGCCAAAGACCTGTTGTGTTATCGTTTCTGCTTGTGGAGCCAGACCGAGGAACACACACACACACACACACACACACACACACACCACACACACACACACACACACAAAACAAACATAGTCACACACACACACAGAAACAAACAAACATAGTCAAACACACATTCTCACAAACACAGTCACACAAACACTCTCGCACACACTCACACACACACACACACACACACACACACATATGCAGTTCATTAGTTTGTTGTGTTTTTCACACTCTGTTCTTTACTCTGTTTTGAATTAGTCAGTTCTCAGTTGTATGGCAGAGGAATGGTTCACCAGAACAGTCTCTTGTTGACTCTCCTGTTGTAATGCTGTTATTTTTCCATGTGTTTTTTCTGTGGAAAACAAAAGAAAGAGTTTTTGGAGTTTTTTATGCAGGTTTTTTCCTTTCAGAAGCGGTTCATATCGATCGATCACGAGTGATGATGCTGATCCGGTGTAGAGTCTGTCCAGATTACTTTTGTAGTCTAAACGCTCATGTGATCGAATGTGTTCAAACGTCTTCTACACACACACACACACACACACACACACACACACACACACACACACACGCGCGATTTAAACTATCGGCTGAAGACCCCAAGTTTGGTTTGAAGATCGCGATTAATGGTTGCCCAGCACTAGTTGCTTTAAAACATAAGCATGCAGGAATGTGAAGCATGCATGTTGAGTATAACTCTTAAAACTGTACTGATTATAAACTGTGTGTGTGTGTGTGTGTGTGTGTGCAGGTTGTTTCGAGTGCTGCATCAAGTGTCTGGGCGGCGTGCCGTACGCGTCTCTGCTGGCCACCATCTTGTGCTTCTCTGGAGTGGCTCTGTTCTGCGGATGTGGACACGTCGCTCTCACGGGAACACTCACCATCCTGGAGAACCACTTCTCCAGGGTCACCGCCGACCACGCCATGCTGACCGACATGTGAGTGTGTGTGTGTGTGTGTGTGTGTGTGTGTGTGTGTGTGTGTGTGTGTGTACACTGTAGAAATAAAGTTAAGTACAATCAACTTGGATGTTTAAGTCATTTCAACTTAAATTACATTAAACTGACTTTTTATCTTGTATAACTTAATAGGGCTGTTGGAACGAATTTCGAAATTCGAATATAATTCGAATATTAAAAAAATAAATACTATTCGAATGCTGAAGTTACTATTCGAATATTGCTTTTTTTTTCTTTTTTTTATTATTTTATTATATGATATCTTGCCTTTCTCGCCAACTTGGCTTACACAGGCATGTGAAAATGAAATGCTTTTGTTTCGTCTGATAAACAATTAAAAAATTGAATCGTAACACAATTGTGCGCGTTATCCACGCTGCATCGTCATAACAATACTGTCAATAATGGCGGCGAGCAATGTCTCCATGGAAACGGAGATCACCACTCCTGACAATTTGAGAAGCGATGTGTGGAAGGTGTTTGGATTTCAAATCATAAATGGGAAAATTAAATCACAAATAAAGTCTGAATGAAATATCACTCCTCAACTTGCAACCTTACTGTGCGTTCACACCGGACGCGAATAGCGCGTCAAATTCGCGCCTGCCGCGTCTAGTTATACACTTGACCACTTTTGTGTCCTTTCGCGCCTGACGCGCTATTCGCGTCCGGTGTGAACACACCATTAGGGCACATCTGACAACGCTACACCATGACAAGCTATAGGCGATCTGTCCAAGGAACCGCTGCTAAAACAGGCAAGAATGACTTATTTTCTTCTCTTCATCACGGGGCTTACCAGCTGTCTGCTGTCCTAGCCGCGCAACAATCACACAACATCAGACAACTGATCAGTGGAAAAATGTCCATTCAAGTTGCCAAATTAAAGTCATTCATTTTGTTCCGCTGTTTTATTGTTAATAAAAAAACGCGATCACCCGTTTCTAATGTTTATTGTAATGTTAGCTGTCCCTCTAGTGGACAGAACGTGTAACAACAACCAAATGCTATAGTGGCATTGACGATCCATAAGCCTGTGTAATGTCGCAAATATTAATAATGGGATGAATTTGAGCATTTAATATTCGAATATTATTCGAATATTAAATAAAATAAGGAATGGAATTCGAATAGTATTATAGAGGAAGATTGACAGCCCTATAACTTAATCATCTATATATCCATCTCTCTCTAATCATCCTTTCTTATTAATCTTTCTTTCATTCTAACTAATCTTGACGATCTATATACTTTTTAAAACTACTAAACTTAAACTTATTAAAAACTAAACACCTTCAAAACTTCAAGCTTTTAAAACTACTGCAAACTTTCTGGCTTTTTCAAGCCAACTTAAAGTTGGTCTACAAACTTTGTGTTAATCAGTTTCAAGCAGTACGTGTGTGTGTGTGTGTGTGTGTGTGTGTGTCCTCTCCTCTCGTGCCGTCCAGAGTGCAGCTCATGCAGTACGTCATCTACGGCATCGCCTCCTTCTTCTTCCTGTACGGCATCATCCTCCTTGCCGAGGGCTTCTACACCACCAGTGCCGTGAAGGAGCTTCACAACGAGTTCAAGACCACCGTCTGCGGACGCTGCATCAGCGGGATGGTACCTCATGCTCTCCGCTCTTCAGTGTGTGTGTGTGTGTGTGTGTGATCATGAGAAGCTGCAGTTCTCCTCTATATCTGTGTCAGTGTCTGAACTCCTCAAACGAGTTTCTTCCGGGAACGAACACGCCACAATATTCCTCATTTAGGTGGAACAATTATTTATTATTTATATTACTCTAAAATGTATTTAAAATCTAATGTTCATTCAAAAAAAATTTAATGGATTCGAGGAGTTTTGTGGTTGAAATTTTAAAAAGTAACAAATCCTTCCCCCGGGTCAATGTGACCCCCTTAGGAATGCTTCAGTTTACATAGAAAAACCTTAAAATGCTCAAAATTCACACTAAAAATGCTAAAACTTTACCAAAAACTGACTGTATAATGTGTACATGTGTATCTGAACTCACACTGAAGATAAACTGGCTTTAGGACCCAGAGGATCAGCTCATCTGCTCCATATAGAGATATAAGCTCATCTAGAGTCATCAAATATCATCTTATATTATTATTATCCACAAGAGGTCGGTGAAGACTCCCGATGTAAGATATTTAGAGCTGAATTAAAAGGGTTATGCATTTGATAACTCACAATGAAATTGTGAGTTATTTTGAATTTAAGTTGAAAGAATGTGAGGAATATGATTAAATTACTATTTGTTTATTATTTATTGATCAAATCTAGTGATTTAAAGGTAAATTAAATGACAAAAAATCTCCAAAAATAATCGCATTAAAAAAATAGAAAAAATATTATCAATATGAAATAAAATAAGCTTTCTGGAAAAAAAAAATTAAGTATAATTTTAGGGCTTCGCACCATTTTGACCCACTAGGGTTAAATAATTAATAAATAAAGGGGCGGGGTCTGGTTGAGTTAGTTAGTAGTGTGTTAAACTGGCGGTTATGGTAAGGGGCGGGACATTTCCCAAACACACTCGAAGCGCTCGACCAATCACAACACACTGCTCCAGCCGACCAATCAGAGCACAGTGTGCTTTTCAGGAGGAGGGGCTTCATAGAGACAGGAAGTAAACAGAGCGTTACTGACAGACTGGGAAGAGAGGAGCCGCAACACTGGAGAATATGAGGAGAATAATCAACATTCAAGCAGGAAAACCTGTTCTAGTGGAGCCTGAAAACACTTTATAATACGTCCTCTTTTTGAGGCCAGTTTATTTTAGAAATAATGAATTATATCCCATACAGTCGCTGTGGAGTCTGAAACCATTCTAGTTATTGGCTTTTTAATGTCTTGATGATATTACAGGAAACTTCACCTTTTAAACTTTAAACAGTAAATCAGTGAAATATTATTATAATAAATCATCAGTTCTCTATGTGAATATATAGTAGATTGTAATTTATTCCTGTGATCAAAGCTGAGTTTATCATCATTACTCCAGTCTTCAGTGTCACATGATCAGTGTTGAAAACCGTTTTCTGCTTCAGATTGTTGTGGAAACTGCAATAGACGACCATTCAAAAGTTGATTCTTGAACGTCTCTTCCTCAGTTCGTGTTCCTGACGTACGTGCTGGGGATCGCGTGGCTCGGTGTGTTCGGCTTCTCAGCGGTTCCCGTGTTCCTGTTCTACAACATGTGGTCGACCTGCGCGGCCATGCGCTCGCCGGTGGCTAACCTCACCAACATCGACAGCATCTGCGTGGACGTGCGCCAGTACGGTACGCCACACACTCTCAGCGGTCACGGCTTTCTCATCCGACACTCTCTGAGGCATCGACAGCAGGGTTTGAAATTAACACAGTCAGCGGGTAATAATCAGCAGTGGCGGGGAACGCTGTCAAATCTCGAGCCAAGATGGCGTGTTACTTATTAAACCCTCAGACGGTCTTCGGTCAGAAGTGACCGGACACCTAAAAATGAAACTTCCTCCATCCCAGTAAAACCATGCAATTTATTTTTGTTCTATAATATTTTTTCTTTTTAATTTTGTATTTTGAGAGAATTTTATTG
>JARPMJ010004331.1:60000-72500 GCA_033366665.1 Phoxinus dragarum | reverse complement strand
AGTGATTTCAATAAAAGATGCAACGCCTGATCTGGTTTATATTTGCTTATTGCGCTCTTGTGGACATAGAAGACAACACAGTACTCTTCCCCTCTAACATTGAGTATTGCCTTTAGAATTTGAATATATTCAAATTTTTATCATATTTAAGAAAGCCATTTTTACACCCCTAAAGATTATAATGCAAGAACCCAGCTGGGATGTGTCTCTCGAACACTGAGCTGGAAGATTCCTCTCGAATACGAGACGCGGCAACCGGGGCGCTCGGTACATGTGCAGGCACTGTGTGGGAGTCAGGCCGGAAAATTACAACTGGCACGCTCTCTCCAACGGGACTTTCCACTTGCGATGAGGTTAACTCAGCCCGAGAAAGTGTGTACGGAGCCAGACCTGAACTTCACAGCACTGCAGTGCAGCGGTGCATTTATTTACAGAGTAAAATGATGAATGCAGACGGCAAGAAATAACCTCTCCCACACTAAAGCCTCATAAAGCAAGTCATGCATGCATTCAGGCGACTTCAGAGTCCAGCAAACGGAGGATAAAGCTCAGATGGACGAGCCCACGAGGTACTTCCCAAAACAAGCGGCCTATTTTCCCGACTGGCATGTTTCGGCTCGTCGGTCCGAGCGTCATGGCAACGGCGCTGACATCATCGTTTTTGGCAAGAGCCGGCGCTGCTAATAGAGAAAAGCTTTAGACGAGCGCAAACGACCACAACACCCTGACACAGGCAAACCAAGACATTCAGACACCAGATATCATTATTTATATGTTTCACTAGTGTGTGCAGGACACTGTAGTGCATTTCTGTAAGTGAGGAGAGCAAAATAAAGTACATAAATACCTAAAAATACTTTGACTACCAGTAAAACTTTGGGAGCAAACATTATTTAGACACTTTGAGCTGGTCATGTTCTGCTGAAGTGTGTGTCTGTAACTGCTAATGCTCTTTTTACACACACACTGAACACAATTAAGCATTGCTTGGTCACTGGTTGAGCTAAACTGATATTATCTAATTGTGTAGTTAAATTTACCAGCTGACAGATATTCAACATAATTCATGTGTGAGACAGTCTAACAGAAGTGTGTGTGTGTGTGTGTGTGTGTGTGTGTGAGTGTGTGAGAGAGAGACAGTCTAACAGAAGGACGGACAAAACCTGTCAGATATCTACTGAGTTCTGCTCATATTTTATTACTATTTTATAAACTATAGCGAATAAACTGTGATCATGTGAGAAATGTTAAGGGTGTCTGAATACATTTTGACAGACTGTGTGTGTGTGTGTGTGTGTGTGTGTGTGTGTGTGTGTGTGTGTGTGTGTGTGTGTAGAGACGTGGGCTGCACTGGCGCTATTGTGAAAGTTAGTGGCGATTCATTAATCATCAATGAAGAATACAGACACAGGCGTTGAGTGATGAAGAACAGGGTTTGTAGAGGAGCAGGGCTGGGACACACTGAACTACAGTTTCCAACAAGCATTAAGTGTTGTCTATAGCACTACTTCAACAGGATTGGTTTCTCAAATGATAAATAAATAGTTTTACAGGACAAACTTTTAAAAAGGTAGTGTATATTACAGTTTTGATTTTAAAATGGCATATCCATAATTACAATGTTTATAAAAAGCTCAGGAAAGTTTGTTCAACCACTTGTAATGCTTGCAATTTGGTGCAAGTGCAAGGAATGCATGCAATCTTTTAATCATTACAAATATGAGATATGATTCATGCACTAAGCAGCTAGCGTTGCCGTTTTGATAACAGTCAAAAAATCAAATGCAACATCAGCAAATCACAGAAGTCTCAGAGGAAGTCTGAGTTAATAGTAGAGCCCGACCGATTTATCGGAGTATATTATGCCCTTTTATGAAGTCTTGATTTTGTTTTCAGGGTGTTCTAGAATATGTTTTGATGCTTGATTGTTCAAAAAACATTATTTTACAATTATTAATTTTTCCATTACATATCTTTGTCACACAAATGTTTGATCACCACATTTGAGTGATCATTGCAAAAATTATATATTTATGTTTACTGTATTCTACAGTACAAGTCAAAAGTTTGTACACATGAATGAGAAAGTGTCTCCAAACTTTTTTGGGCGGAAAACAAACCCTAGTTTAATTAGCTGCGCAGTTAGCTCCACCTGAATGAATTATAAATAAACATAAAAAACTAGTAGGCTATTTTTACAGTATATTAAATTGTTTTGACCAAACTATTTTGCACTGAAATGAGTCTGACACACGAGTCTGACAGCGTTGCATCACGTGCACCTGCACAATATCATAGCCTATGATTTCCGAAAATAGTACTATGTCAACTAGTGATATCAGCACAAGAACGGTTGAGGAATATGCAACAATTTAGACAATAGTTTTTGTCATACGTTATAATAACTGACAGACACGATCATTTCAGCCGCTGTGTGCATGTCCTCGCGAGGCTGAACATAGTTAATATTATCTAGTTAATATTATGAAACACTTTTAATTCAAAACGGCACTGAAATCAAAGTCTGTCTGCGAAATACTAATTCACTGGATCTTCCTCTGGGAAAACAAATCTCTAGCTTGACTTCCTCTCCGCAGAGCTTCTGAAGTGCGAACACCACACGCAGACACCTTTCACATGCAAACGCCTGGAGAAGAGAGGAAACTGGACAAAGCTGCTTTCAACCAACTTGTTGAATTTCACACTTCAGCGAGTCTGTATGTTCTGAGACGACCCAGATACAGCCTCCTCTGGAACGGCCGGAGCCATAAAAGATGCCTATCAGTGTTAGGAGAGATGGAGCCCATGTTTGATCTATTGAAAGACTGTCATTATGAGCACAAGTGATCAAAGTCTAGCTCTACTACTGGAGACTTCAAACGTGCAGCCAGAATGAGATTGTGTTACAGATGTGGGCCAAACCCCTCCACACTCCGGCCTCGTCCACACTAACACGCTTTAGTTTGAAAACACAGCTTTCTCTCCGGTTTGTCTTCTGTCCACACTGAGACTGTGTTTTTATTAATAAAAGCGCTCTCCAATGTGGATCCATTTGAAAGTGCAGTTTTCTCGGTGTAGTGTGGACTGGGAAAACTGAGGCATTTACAAACGTTGGCGTAAGTTTAGTCATGTGACGCATACTGTACCCATAGATATTGATGTTTATAGCGGTATTGTGCCTGTTATCGGCTGTTCACTTTCACACTGATGCTAAAATATGTTCCTTCACACACTCTTCATATCCCAGTCCTGCACAGATGACAGAATACACACACATCTGCTGTCCTGCGGTGAAACATGAGCAGTTTAAGCGTTTACACCAAACACATGATAGTGAGTGAGAGCGACCTGACCGTCAGTGATGAGGAGATATTCTGCCCAATAACATGATCCTGTCAGAAGAATTGCCATAACTTTATTTAGCGGTTTCAGGCGTTTCAGTGTGGATGAAAACATTAGGGAAACGCTAGGGTGGACGGAGAGCCGTTTTAAACGAAAACGCCATTTTCAAATGTATCCGGATTAAAGGTGGGGTATGTAATTCTCTTTTTTGGCCAGTTTTTCAAAATCACTTAAAATCCTATTCCTAACCCACTTACAGCCACTGAGTTAGAAGCACTGAAATAAAAATGAAACAATTTAATCATCTGTGGAACAGGCAGGACTCGAAAAAACTCCAGCCAATCATTTCCAAGACCACCTAGAATCATTGGACAGTAAGTGCGTCAATCAATCGGTCGTACCATCCCCCCCCCCCCCCCATCCATGTCCATGTTCTTTGAATGGGTGGAGTCAAAGGAAAGAAGGTAGGACCATTTGAGTTGTGTATTTTCAAAATCTGCCAGCCGTTTTGCGAATCACATACCCCACCTTTAATGTAGTAGCCTCACACACATTTTGAGAAAACAAAAAGACCACATCCAATACAAGTGACAATTTTGTCTTTCTCGTACGGCTCTTTTAAAGCAGAGAGGGAACTGTTAAACAGGTATGGGTTTATTAGGGTCTTATGGTTCTGTTGCCAGCAGCTCTTTAGCATTTGTTCAGCAGGAAAGATGACAGTCAGCGTTTCACCCCTGGCTCACGGCTCTGCTTCTAACAGACACACACACACACACACACACAGCACGCCACCGCTGCAACACGGAAAGGCCAACCGTTCCTCCTGAACTCCGTGATCCGGGAGAACATGCTCTCCAAGTCAAACACCACATCCACACACACGATACACACTGCCGTTGCAAAGTTTGGGATCGGTACTTTTTTCATGTTAGTCTCTTCTGCTCACTAAAGCTAAAATTATTTGAATAAAAAAATACAGTGAAATATTATTCAGTGTAAATCATCAGTTCTCTATGTGAATATACAGTAAAGTGTAATATATTCCTGTTATCAAAGCTGAATGTTCAGCATCATTACTCCAGTCTTCAGTGTCACATGATCCTTCAGAAATCAGTATAATATGATGATCTGATGATCAAAAAATGTTTGATGCTTTTTTTCGTTCATTTATTCGGTCAATGGAGGGACAGAAATCGCTCCGCTTTCATTTAAAATATCTTTATTTGTGATAGAAAGATGAACGAAAGTCTTACGACATACATTCATTTTGTTTACATTAATTTTGCATCAAAAAAGCATTTTCAGATGCGAGTTTTCATCTCTGCTTACACAGAGTCACACACAGCTGCTTTCCGCTAGGCTAAAAACTAAACGCAGAATGGATTCAGAAATTCTCAGAATCAATTGTCGTTGAGGAGAGAATCGCGATGCATCTGAGAATCAATGTTTTCTCCCAGCCCTACTCGCATTAGTTTCAACTCGTCCACTGCGCTCACCACATTTTTAAGTGAATATTGTGTTAAACAAGCGTCTATTCCATTAACGTGCTCAGTTTTATAATCTTCCCAGCTCATAGTAAACGAGTCCTCAAAATCATCTTTGGTGTGAAGAACAATGAGCATAAAGATAAGAAAGCTTGTCTGTGACCTTTGAATGGCTGCGTTCAATCAATTTCAGATAAAGCGCAAAAGCAAAGTTCAGCAAAGCACGTCTCTCAGCAGAGCTGCACGTTTCGACTCGTTCGCAGAGACAGAAGTGATGCAGAAACTGGGCTATTTCAGGGCCGATGCTGTAATAGATTAGCCATGTGCTCGGGACATTCTCTGGCACACATTATAAATAGCTGGAGCGGCAGCCGCGCAACAGTGAGCAGAAACCGGCTGTGATTGTGTATTTCCATCCGCTGTCACTGGGTCATGTGACCGGCTGCCCGAGCCCAGGGCATTAAAGCGGGTCACAGCAGATTCTCAGAACCGAAGCCCGTCGAGACGCACTCCGGTCACGGCAACCGCTCCGTTGCTGCAGGAGTTTCCACTTAATGTTTTGAAGAGTTATCTGGGAACACAGGAGTCAGCGCTTGTGCCGTCACTCACAGGCGTAAACCAGTCACAATCAGAGTTACAGACCAGCCAACACGAGTTACAAACGCTTTTTAGCTTTACTAAGCAAAATCTAGAACACCTTTAAGGGGAGCTTTTAAAAACTCACAGTATACACTCCAACCTTTTGTCATTTGAGAGCTAGTTTTTCAACATGAAAGTGGCCGAGAGCTACTCACGTAATACGATACTTAAATCTCTTAAATAATGTCTCATAACTCTCATATTAACAACTATCCAAACTAGGGATGTCAATTTTCACAAATTCCCATGATCGGTCGTCGTTTAAATTACCGATCAATTAATCGTTAGCCTTAAAACTGCACATGCGTCTGCTGCAGTGACGGCCAACAGCAGGACCGGGTCGGCAAATCCTGCTCAACACGCGATGTTCCTCACCAAATGAATGAGAATGGTTTTTAATCTAAATAAAGGGCTAGTAGGATTGTAAAATGTTTCGATGTGATTGATCATTTAATTTAATGAATTATTGAATAATCAAATATAATGACTACTACTAATACAACACGTCACCAGCGCCGCCTCAGATGCAGAGTGTGTGACTGGACGAGCTCTCCCTGAACACCGCACTGAACACGGCAACTAAACCCAATTCATTCACAACCATTTAATACAATAGTGTTCTCATGTTGTGTAATATGCCAGTCCCAAATTATTCATCGTTATTATTAGTTGTGCATTTCTGTTTGAGCTGCGTGCGCTGAATGAAGGCTACCGTTAAATTGGAGCACTTAGTTTGCTAGCGCGTTATTTAACTCAAAGAAACGCATCCTATATGAGATTCATCAGATATATTCAAAATAAACATAATATTACAAATTATTTCTGCACAAAATGACGAGAATGCATAAGTGAACTTGAACTAAGTTACGTGCCATTCATTCAGAATGATCATGTTGTGGACGCGCTCTTCCTGGAGCAACGCGACACGGCAACTAAACTCAAATAATGCACAATGTTTTATTACAATATTGTTCTCTTTATAATGTTATGTAATATGACAGCCAATAGTCATTATTAGTCGTGCAGTGCCGTTTGAGCCGCGCGCGCTGAAGCTGATCATGCGCACTAGAGCGTTCATTCAAGAGATGCATCCAGTATAAGATACATCAGATATAGATCGGCATACACAAAATAAACACAATATTACAACTTACATTTGCACAAAACAAAAGGCTGCGAATGTACACACAAACTTAGTCATAATGACGGTGTAAAATGGTCCCAAACAAAACGCACTCGCTTGTTTCGCAGTTGAGCAGCGCACGCATGAACCCGCTTAATCCATGTTCGAGAAGTTGTATCGATTAAATGTATTATCGACAATTAATCGATCGTCGATTAATCGTTGACATCCCTACCCTCTTGTAATTGATAGCAGATACAAATAATACATAATGTAATGTGCTAGATTACATTACCAACGTTATTCTGCAGTATTCGGCAAACTGTATTGAACAGAATTATATCTTCCTCGATCTCTGTCTTTCACTGCCCAGAGCCTTTAAAGCCAACCAACCCCGTGCCGTCACAGGTCAGAACACTGCACAATGGTGGCGCCCTGGCCGCGAAAGATATAAACGTTATATGTTCACATTTGTCATGTTTCTTAATTGTTGATTATAGTGGAAATCCATCTTGTAAATCATGTAAACTTGATTGACTGCTTCATTTCCCCTTTAAGATCCAAAACATGAAAATGTGCAGATGTTTAGTATTTCACCAATAAACAACTTGCATCATATAACAGAGCAAACTGTACCTAACACTTTATTTTACAGTGTCCTTGTTACATACGTTACATGTACTTGCCATAGTAATTACAGTAAAGTATGCATAATTACGTGCAACTAACCCTCAACCAAACCCTAACCCTATAGTGAGTACATGTGGTTAATTAATATTACTCTGTATTTAAATTTATACAATGACACCAATAAAGTGTAACTGTTAATAAAGCAGGGCTCAACATGAACACTCGTCAGGGACAAGAGGATTTTTTGAAGGGCAAGAGAAAGTGAACTTTACTTGCCCAACCGGAAAGGAGCCTTATTAAAACGTCAAAAACTAAAAATATAGGGCTGTCGCGGTGATGGTATTTCCCCTGCAGTAATTTTTGAGTGGCGCGATATGCGGTATTATTGCCATTGATTTATATTTATTTGTTGCTATATAAATAAGTGATGTGGTCAGCATGCACAAAAACGAAACAGCGTCTCTGCGCACTGAAAGGCTGTCACTCAGGGCGCTCATTGTTTCGGCAACGGACTGTCTTTGAGTGAGTCATTAAGCCGCTCATTCAACGAACACGTTCAAAAACTCTGAATCATTAAAAGACAGATGTAACGAAACAAGGTGTTCATTATTTTGTAACTTTGAGCTCCACTTTTCAAGGCTCCGTGGAATGCTGACCAGCGCTGTCGCCATTCATGGTAAATACCCTTGAACTAGGGGTGTGACGAGATCTCGTGCCACGAGATCTCGCGAGACTAAAATGTGACGAGATGTCTCGTCGACTGAAAAGCTGTCTCGCGATATCGCCATAATTAGAATAGAATATGCAACATTCACATTACGGTGTACACCGCGGCACCGGCCGCGCCACTGTCGTTTTGCGATTGTAAACGTCTACTCTGCTCATCCAGCACGAGTTGCAGTCGCAGTTCACTGATCGCGTTACGATGGCGGAGGATTTGTTGCGCAACAGAGAGTCGACCTGAGATGTCTTAGGGCGGTTCACACAGAACCTTTTTTTCCATTCCAGTGCGGTACTTTCCCATTGTTTTTCTATGTAAACGCGCTAGACGGATGTGTAACCTTGCGCTCGCGTCTTGCATCTTTTGCAGCGTCTCGCGCATGACACAGCATTCTAAAAACGCGGCGCTCAAGTTAAAATCAGTTCCCCCATTCTACTGCCAGCGTATCGCATTTTACACAGCAAAAACGCACTCTGTGTGAATGGCCCCTTATCTTGTAGAACGCACGCTCAGCACCGCCACTACAGAGTGAAAATGAAAGTAAAACACGATGCGCGCAAATTAGACTGAATATTACAATAGCCCGTCTCCCAATATCAAACTTATCTCTGGACGTTATAGTTGTGGCTCTGGTCTCTGCTTGCACTTTAAATACAGAGAGAGTTGGCCTACTTTGATTATGGTTGCACTTGCACTTAATTATCGTTTGCACTAATAAGACTAAGAAAAACTGTTGTTTTATACAGTTTTTATTTCTATTTTCAATTTGTGAAAAGTAGTTTTATTTGGAGGTCACACAGCCTCAGAAGTTCTGGAAGCTCATAATGTACAGTAAGGTCTGAAGAGACTCGTGTGAAATCATACTTGAGAGAAGCTAGTCAGTTGAGTTTGTGGTAAATTTTAAATCTACTCTGAAAACATATTTTTATTCTTTAGCTTTCGGAAACCTGTAATTGTTGTTATAGTGTAGTCCTGTTATGCACTATGTACAGCACTTTGGATCAATTTGTATTTGGTTAAAGTGCTTTATAAATAAAGTTTGTTGTTGTTGTTGTTGTTGTAAAACCTTTACAGTGCTTCTATATTGTTGTATTTTAATGTATTTGATAATTCATACTCAAAGTAGAACTGAAATGACATTCATTACAAGATGATTTAGTTACAACATTTCAAAATGCACCTGCAGACTATTTTTCCAGTCATGAATTTAGTCATTGAGGAGTTCTATCAAATATTGTGCAAAAATCTCGTCTCGTCTCGTTCTCGTGAACCCAATCTCGTCTTTGTCTCGTCTCGTGAGATAAGGGTCTCGTCACACCCCTACCTTGAACGTTAAAAGGGTGATACGACTATGTTTCGCTATCATTGGACACGGCAAACTTTACACGCATATGACTTGACCTTCGAAGACAGACGCAGTAATCGCACGCGCTCAGTCGATCTCTCATTTACTGTCTGTTTAGGCTTAAGTGTAGATCCATGAAGCCTCTGTACAAATGACCATGATAAACAGTCTTGTTATCATTATTAACTTATTTAACATTCAATATACATGCACAAAGTTCAAAACAATAAGGGTATAGCCTTCTGAAAAAAGAAAGCACGCGAATATCGAGGTTGCTGCGGTTACTTGCATTCCTCTGCGGTTGGCTTGTCAGTGGCGCGGTACTACAATATTGCGGTTATCACGACAGCCCTAAAAAAATAACTAGGAAATTACCAAAATGCGAGAATGATTCTGCATTCATTTAGTGTAAGAACGAAGCAATTTGATAGGGTATAATAATATAGCCTAATATGACCCTGGTCACGAGTCGCACGGGTATATATATCTGTGGCAATTGCCAACTATACAGCGTATGGGTCAAAATTATCGCCAAAAATCATGAGGATATTAAGTGAAGATCATGTTCCATGAAGATATTTAGTAAATGTCCTACCGTAAATATATAAAACATGTATTTCTGTGAGTGAATGCAGCACAATCGTGAACATAAATGCACAACTTTAAAGGAGATTTTCTCAATGTTTACATTTTTTTGCTCCCTCAGATTCCAGATTTTCAATAGTTGTGTCTCGACCAAATATTGTCCTATCCTAACAAACCACACATCAGTGGAGAGATTATTTTTCCAGCTTACAGATGATGTATACATCTCAATTTCATAAAAATGACCCATGTGACTGGTTTTGTGGTCCAGGGTCTCATATATAATGTGGTGACGGCAACAAGGTTGTGCTGTTCGTGCAGCTTCATGAGGAGAAATGGGAACAAATAAGCGCAACACACACAAATAAACTCAGTTAATTAACATACTGCGGTAAAAAAGATTAAAAAGTTTTTATATTTATAACATGCTACAGTTAGGCAACATCACACGACCAAGAAAGCTGAATACCATCACGATTGAAAATGTGACACTGATTCCATATGAAAAGTTATTAATATCGAGTTTTTTTAGTTTTTTTTAGCAGCAAAAATAGTTCCAAACAAAGATCACAGCAGAACCACAACGCATCTCACAGGAACACTCAGTGATGTGAACGAATCGGTTGAGTGAAAGATTCAATGACTCATTCATAAAAACACCTCATTCCTAAACGAATCAGCCGTTTGAACGAATCGTTCGAATGAATGACTCGCTCATTAAGACGGTCCCCTGCCGCCACCTACTGGCGGTTTAGTTTCGTGTTTAAAACTATCATTCTTTTCAACATTTCTTATTTGTATATTCACAAAAATATTTAGAACAATCTCATAACATTATTTAATGCAGTTGTAATTTTTCAGTGTAAATTATTTAGGCCCTAATCTGGTTGGTAACAGCCCTAGTGTCGTATTATTCTAATTTATTGATCAAATTTAAGATGAAGCATATGAAATGCAGTGTAAGTTGCTTTGGATAAAAGCATCTGCCAAATGCATAAATGTTGAATATTTAAAATGATTAGGGAAAAATGCCCTTTATAAAGCTTAAAATATCATAAATATGCAGATTTAAATGTTTCAAAGCTGACTGAACACCGATAAGAATATTGCTTTAGAATAAATTATATTTAAAACAAAAAATGTTTGTTTGTTTTGCTAGACAAGTATTTTTTTTTTTTTGAATAAGTGAATGACCAATTTACTTGTCCGAATGACAAGCACATGAAAAGGCTTAATGCCAAGCCCTGAATAAAGTAATACCGTAGTCTTTTATTTGACCTGATGCATAAATTAACGATTAATCGCGATTAATCGAATCCAAAATAAAAGTTTGTTTACACATAATATGTGTGTGTATTGTGTATAATTATTTTGTATATATAAATACACACATGCATGTATATATTTGAGAAATATTTGCATTTATATACTGCATATCTATTTTTATATGATTTATATTATATATAAATAGAACTATTTTATATATAAATAACACATTTTTCTTAAATATATACATGCATGTGTGTGTATTTATATATAAAAAATAATTATACACAGTACACACACATATATTATGTAAACAAACTTTTATTTTGGATTCGATTAATCGCGATTAATCGTTTACAGCCCTAGCATAAATGTTGTATATTTCCAGGATCGTAAATCTCAAGATGAAAAGAGCCATTCGTGTATCGTGTCCGTCCGGGCGAGTAAACGGGGACCGGATCACGTTTCTACTCTCTTGACATGTGATGGTCCACAACAGCAGGCTAGTGTAGAGATCCACGCTTGTCTACGCAGTCCACCGCTCTATTGGACCGCAGCACTCACGCTACTCGAGATGAAGCAAACACAGGGCACCAGTGTTGATGAACCGTCAGGAAGACAGCAGTGGCATGAGTAAATGCTCCGGATTACAGCACAGGAATCTGCATACTAAACATTTATCATGCACACTTACAGTAATACACTTCTGGTCAGAGTCAATATTACATATTAATAACCATTTGACACAATTGACTTGCATACTTGCTGTTGGTGCATTGTTATTACTTGCATATAATTAAACTTTGTAGTTACACTGCTAACATAATCCAACATTACCCTTAAACCCAACACTAACTTTACTCCTCAACCAAACTATATTCCAGAGCAACATGTACATCTAATCCATAGCATTGTGAGTATTTAATGTTAGTACATAAAGGCAACCTAACATAAAGTGACCAAAATTCAACTTATAATATTAAAAAGAACAATTCTGAGCCAACTCCTGACACGTTCTGCACTTCACAAACACAAAAAAGTGGCTAAAAAGCCTGAAATATAAACATTGATATGTAAAAAGCATTAATTAATAACTGTTATAATAAGTGTTATTTATTGATGTCCATTTCTTACAACAATTTTAAACACTTTAAAATAGACTAATTTTAAACAATGCAAATAAGTTAGTACATGCATCATTCACTTGATGAGCACTTAGACACAGTGTGCATAATTACAGCTAAATGCTGTTTTCGACATGACGTCAAGAAGTTTTGGGAAGTTGGCGACGCGTCTGTTGTTATTGTTTTTACGTGATGCAAAACAAAAAAACCTTTTCCCCCACGAACAAACGAATACAAAACT
>JARPMJ010004331.1:37500-55000 GCA_033366665.1 Phoxinus dragarum | reverse complement strand
CGACCTCTGACCTCTGCTGACCTCATTCCTCATCTGCCTCACACACACACACACACACACACACACACACACACACACACACACACACACACACACACACACTGTGTGCGTTTGTTGTTCTGGGATTCTGGGAATTAGGATGGACTCAGACTTGAAGTGGAAGTTGCGCTGGTCTTCTCTCCTCTATTGTGCCGTATATCGAGTTCAGGAACAAGAACACATGTGGGCGGGGCTTGAGTGTGTCTGTGGGGAATTGATTGGCTGGTTGGATGGCTGTGGTATGCTATTGGCTGATCTCCTGTGAGTGACAGGTTATAGCCCCGCCCACATCATCAGAGAATAGATGATGCAAGAGGAACTTATTCTCATTCAAGATTATTAACACAATAATGATGTGCACATTTATAATACATTTTTAAAAATTGTCAATTTTGATTTCATAGTGACTTTAAGGCACTTTTCATAAATACAGTACGATTTTTGATGAGAAGTATTATTTATCCAGATCAACCACCAACCCGAAGTTACTGTAAGGATTAAAGTACGAGAAACATGGCAGTTCTGCTTTATTTGTCAAGTTCTACAGCAATAATTTCAACATGGCGTCAGTCACATGCTTTTTACATGGTGATTATAGTGCAACTATATGTACAACATATGAAACACCAGCCTAGAAGAATTAACAGTGTGTGTGTGTGTGTGTGTGTGTGTGTGTGTGTGTGTGTGTGTGTTTCAGTGTCTAACAGCAGGCAATCTAACACACACACACACACACACACACGTCTAGTCCATGAGTAACCAGTCTTCTTTACAAGGTGAAGCATTAAAGAAATTAATTAGTAACATACACACACACACGCACACGCACACACACACACTACAGAAGAGTCTCGGATGTTTTGAACTAAAGCAATTGCTGAATTGACGTGCCTTAAATAAATAATAATAATAATTTCAGTGTCACGTTTCGCTCACTATTCCGGTTTCAACTCATTTTTTTTTTAAACAACACAGATTCCAAATGAGTTTAGTAGCCATGACTAAATAAGTGTTTGTGTTGATGAATGCTCACTTAAAAATGCTGGGTTAAAAATAACCCAACGAGTAACCCAACTATGGGGGGGGGGGGGGGGTATAACACCTTCCCAACTGTGGGTTATTTTAACCCAGTGCATTGGGTTATTACTGGAAATTACCCAACATTTTTTGGAAAATAACCCATAGTGACCCAATATGTGTAACCCAACGGTTGGGTTAAAAAAAAAAACCACCGTTTTTTACGGTGATCTAGATCGGGTCACACTGCTCCTGTTTTAATGATGATCTTGATAAACACAACAGCTTCAACATCAAAACACTCCACACATGTACAACTGCATGCAGGTTATAGTTTATGTTTATGGTTTTATTAGTGATCATGCTGGAACAACATCCAACATGTTGAGCCGTTAATGTGGTGAGGACAGCAGAAATAACCCGTGGTTAACTAGTGATCTATTAAAGGCTTTCCGTGCAGGAGCGCTTCAGATTATGGGATGGACGAGTGCTTGTTCCTCACAGAAGAAAGCGAGTGAGTGAAGAGAAGACACGTAATAATCTCAAATAAAGCCTTCCATAAAAGTGTTTTGTTATTGAAACATGATAGAATATATAACATGTTTGTTGTCCTGGGTGGTTTCTAGGGTGTTGCTATGTGGTTATCAAACCCAAATATTTATTACAAACGTGGAAAACTGTATTGTTGAAGACTCGATGATGGCAACTGTGGATCGACGTTCAGTATTATAATATTTTCCTTATGTTGTAATCATCACGAGCACAAGTAATCGCTGCCTTACACATGCGCTCTTAGCGTAACTGGCTAACCACAGAACATGCTATATCACAGCTGTACATCACTGACATATTGATATCTCTCTGACTGATGACAGAATCCGTCATAAACTATAACCAGTATTTCCTGTAAAGCTGCTTTGAAAACAATATTTATTGTGAGCCGCACTGAATTGCCCGGCCCTGTGATGCTCTCTGGCTCGATGGCTAATGCTGATGATGTAGGGCTGGGCAATATGGACAACAAAATATCACGATCATTTTTTTGTATCAGTCAATATCGATAATTATCACGATAAATGTCAAATCTTTATTTCTTTTACGTTTAAAGGCAGATTTTTGCTCCTAAGTGAAAGCTGTAGAAACCAAAGCGTTAATTGTGGTTTTAAACTATACTCTTTATACTCTTAGAAAAAAATTATTTCTTAGTTTCTGCATGTGACTCATTTTTATTTGGTAAAATGTAATATTCTGACTGTTCGAGTTTTAAATTAACAATTGGTCATCCAGCATCATGCATTTAGATCATGATAACCACAGATAAACCGGGAATAGCTACAGCACCTCACTGTCACGGCAACATATTACTTTATGGTTTCTATGGTATTTGTATGAAAACCAGTAGCCTCGATACTGTAATTAAATGAGTCCTTTAAAGCTAGAGTAGGTAATGTTGGAGAGCTAGCCAGATTTGAAAGTGGCACCTCTTCTAAGCTCCGCCCCCTCCTGTCAGTGCTCCGTCCAAAGCTACGCCCCCCCACAAACATGAACGCGCATCCACATTTGGAGTCAGCTGCATGTACCTACCAGACCAGTGATGCGCGGGTTGATCCAAAATGAGCGGGTGCCTGCGCCCGCGGTTACGAGTCATCCAAAAATATTTTTAATGATATTCGGGTCGCGGTCGGTCGGGTCGTTTACCTTTGTAATTTATATAGTACTAGACACAATGTTCTATGAAATACATAGGTCTACACTTTATTGTCTGAATGCGCGAGGATGACGCACGAGCAGTCTGCAGATGAAAGTGGGAAATCCTTATTTACCTTTTGAATGTTGAGCGCGTTATTAACTTTTGAATAAAAGCTGACGCGGGACAAAATGCCCGATTTCCCAACGCGTTGAACTGAGCAATGCCATTGTGCCATTTTAATAGGCTACTTTTAAACGCATATAGCTCAGTAATGTCAGTTTTATGTAGCCTATTTGCTGAGAGGGGGCGGGGTTTTTGTTGGTACACGTCGATTAGACTGGATAAACACATGCAGCATCTTAATTGTTAAGAAAATGAAACGAAATAAATGAATAAATCAAGCCTTTGCGGTCCGAGTTGCGGGCGGGTTAGTTGAAAACGTCTGTCGGGTGCGGGTTGTTTATACATTGACCCGCGCATCACTGCTGTGCACGCAGTGGTGCTCGGGCACGAGACATGAAGGCATCTGATTGGTTCTTTACATTCGCACCGAATGGCAGTGATTGGTCAGAGTTTTTACTGTCCTACAGCTGCTACAGAGGTCAGATTTGTTTCATTCCTTTTTCTGAACACGTAATGTATTGACTACCATCAGAATGGAAGGACCATTTCACCCAGTATAAAAAAAAATGTTTCTGAACAGGATTACCAACCCTACCTTTAATACATTGTAATAATATAATATAAAACAATTCAATATGTATATCCCACATTTCATGGTGCAGTTGATATTATAGGCTAACGTTACAGTAAATCCGTGGTAAATAATGGGAATGTGTCGACGGAAAAGCTTCTGACTGTATCGTTGCGCTCTGTGTTTCTCCTGTCCGTCATCTGCCTTTAAACCGGTTTAAATCAGTGGGACATTTGTGTTCTTCACTGAATCCAAGCGCTTCTCGCTGGATCTCGTGACAGAGACCGATCAGAGTAAACCATAGTCAGTATATAAGATGGACACAGCGCCCCCACAGGTTTCAACGGAGAGAAGTGAAGTCAATTAGAAGCATCACTTCCTGATCGCCAGGCGAACTGCGCAGACTCAAACTGAGCTTGACGACGGAGATGTGACGTGTGTCTGACAGCTGTCAGTCTTCTAGTCGCTGTGCCGAGAGAAATCTGGATCATTCCCTTCCGAATCTCGCAGAGACGGAGAGCGTGAGCATTAGCTGTGCATGAGCTAGCAGCAGGAGCAACTTTATCACTCTCTGTGGGCTTCTCCCTTGACTTTATCAGACTTTATGTCTCCACGTCCCCCCGATCGCCCGTGAGCTTCTCCGCCGGTCTATACGGTAATCTCTCGACTGTGCGACAGAGAGTCGCGTGGTTATGACGCAATCGTTAGCCTATTTTTACAAAAACTGCTTCTACGGGGCCATAACGTAAGATACAAGGTAATGGAGCCTTTTATACATTTTCATGTTTCTTTAGAAATAAATAATGGACAAACGGTGTCTTTAAACGCCTCAGATGTAAAGTTACTCGCTGTCAAAGTGACGCCAAAATGAATGGGAGTCAATGGGATGCTAACAGCCGGTGGGGGTCCGCTAGCCAATGGCGGCGCCCGGGGAAGCTTCGGTGTCTTCCGAAACACTGCGCCCCTGAACGAGCCACTGCCGTTTGGACTTTGAGTCGAGCGGATAAACGGTCGTGTGGTGCGCGCGGTTCAAATGAGTTTCGTTCCGCTTTTGGCGCAAAAACATTATCGAACATTTATCGAGCTCTTGATATCGTTTTATCGAGAAAAAATATATCGCGATAACTATCGTTATCGTTTTATCGCCCAGCCACGTTTCTACACAATTCTGATGTCATAGCGTTTCCGTTACCATTCAAATTGTGCAAATTGAAATTGTGAATTGCAAATACGCCCCATGGAAACACGTCCATTTTGCAAAAACTCCCATTTATCGCCAAAAAGTTTTTACGCTCTCATGAGTTTTTTTTTTTTTTCAGACAATTCAAAACAGAAATATTTTGCAAAACTGCAATGGAAAAAGTTTTTGCGCATTTACAGTCACCTGACGTTAGATGACTTAATTAAACGAATAAAAGAATTACAGGAATACTGGATTCTAAAGCTCAAAGAAACGCCACAATCAAGACCTCGAACCAGAAATGAGGAGAAACACCCAGAAACACTCTCAGTAGAAGAGTCTTTCCTCGCCATTTATGCTTGATAACACACACACACACACACACACACACACACACACACACTTCTCCTTCCGTTAATAATAATGGCCAGTGCGGCGGCTGGGATATACGCAAGCCACATCACACACTCCACATCAGTGCTTCCCTTTCTGAAGTCTATCAAGACAACAGCTTGTGTGCCTCAACAACGAGTGTGTGTGCCCCACTTCAGTGACCTTTGACCTCTGGCCCCAATCCCCAGGTCCAGGCGTGTGTGTGTGCTGCTGAATGAGCGAGGGCCCCCGATCGGGGCGCTTCACACAACCAGTGAAAATGCTGCTTTTGGCATTAGACTGAAACTGGTGTTTCCACCTTATGTATAGATCTAAACCTTTCAATAACGATGCAATGCCTTATTAACACTCGTGTCCATTATTTAGTAAAACATTGTTCTTTCTCAGATATTTATAAGGCATTAATAATCCGACACAAAGCAAGGGGACGAACGGCCAGCTGGAAGAGCTGCAGCACACACACACACACACACACACACACACACACGCTCCGTCTATCACACACACACCAATCAATCAACTCCCACTCTACTCATCTTACTTTATTATTCTTTTTCATTCTTAAATGTTAGTGATGCTTAGAGCGTTGCTAGGCTGTTGTGGGTGGTTGCCAGGGCGTTACTATGCAGTTGCTAAGGTTCCCTGAGTATTATGTTACTATACAGTTGCTAGGGTGTTGTGGGTGGTTGCCAGGGCGTTACTATGCATTTGTTAAGGTTCCCTGAGTATTATGTTACTATACAGTTGCTAGGGTGTTGTGGGTGGTTGCCAGGGCGTTACTATGCAGTTGTTAAGGTTCCCTGAGTATTATGTTACTATACAGTTGCTAGGGTGTTTTGAGCAGTGTGTTACTATGAGGTTGCTAGGGTGTTGTGGGTGGTTCCAAGAGTGTTATGCAGTTGCTAGGGTGTTTTGAGCAGTGTGTTTACTATGAGGTTGCTAGGGTGTTGTGGGTGGGTTCCAAGAGTGTTATGCAGTTGCTAGGGTGTTTTGAGCAGTGTGTTACTATGAGGTTGCTAGGGTGTTGTGGGTGGTAGCCAGGGCGTTACTATGCAGTTACTATGCTGTTGTTAGTGATCCTTAGGGTGTTGCTATGCAGTTGCTAGCAATGTTTGTTTTCGTCAACGATGACAATAACGCAATTATTTCGTTGACGCAGCTTTTTTTATGATGATAACGTTACGATGACTAGCTAAAAATGGCTCTAAGGTGACTAAGACATGACGAGACGTTTTCGAGTTTTCGTTGACGAGACGAGATGGAACGAAAATGATTATAAGTCTGACGTTCACAATGCATGTAATTTCTGCCTATTTTGCATGAAATCGTTCTGTTTTGAGCTAAAAAAAGTATCAGCAATGCCGCATTCTAATCGTTGTTGTACGATGTACGATCAATAATGAAAAAAATCCCATAATGTACAATAATTTCAGAATTCCCCGCAAATCTGAATCTCTCGGAATCTAGATCGAGCGAGCAAGAGCGCGCATGTGTAGCGCGCGCACAGCAGAGAAAGGGAGCGAGAGACCTTGCGTGTGTGTGTGCTAGTGTGCGTGTGTGTGTGTGTGTGTGTGTGCTAGTGTGTTCATGTGTGTGCTAGTGTGTGCGTGTGTGTGCCTCACGAAGCGCATGCAAGGACCCAACCAATCGAATTATTCAGAAAGTCTAGTTTATTATGCAAAGGGTTTAAGGTTAACTGTTGTTTTATGAATTGCAACACTTGCTGCAACCTGTCAAACCTAAGCCCATTTCCAATACTTTTTAACCTAAATTAATTTATTAAAGACTACTTTTTTTCTTTCTTTTTTTTTTTACTAAAATTGACTAAAACCTTTTTGTGTTTTCGTCGACTAAAACTATCAAGTTTATAAGTAACTAAAATGTGACTAAAACTAAAAAGCACTTTCGTCAAAAAGACTAAGACTAAAACTAAAAGGGGTGTCGTGGCTGGTTCCCAGGGTTTTGCCATACATTTGCTAGGGTGTTTTGAGCAGTGTGTCACTGAGAGTTGCTAGGGTATTGTGGATGGTTTCCAGGCTGTTGCTAAGCAGTTTATAGGGTGTTGTTGGTGGTTTCCAATGTGTTGTGGTTTTTAGATGTTTTGAGAGGATTTTAGTGTTTTAGTGTAGTTGTGAGGCGGTTGAAGTGGTTGCCAGGGAATGTATACACAGTTACTAAGGTGTTTTTGGTGAGTTATAGTGTTTAGTGGGTTTCCCAGGGTGTTGCTATGCAGTCGCAAAGGTGTTTTGAGTGTTGTGTTGATGTATAAAAAATGTTGGGTGGTTGCAAGGGCATTGATATGCGGTTTGTAAGATGCTCTGATCATTATGTTACTATGAGGTTGCCAGGGTGTTGCTATGCAGTTGTTAAGATGCTTTGAGAGGATTCTAGTGTGTTTTAGTTCAGTTGCTATGGTGTTGTGAGTGGTTGCCAGGGCATTGATATGGAGTTGCTAAAGTGAACCGAGTAGTGCAATGCTATGCAGTTGCTAGGGTGATGTGGGTGGTTGCCAGGGCGTTGCTATGCACCTGCTGGGGTGTTGTAGGTGGTTACTAGGGCAAAATCATTTTCAAAAATGCTTTCATTACTTAGAAGCTGAAAACAAAAACATAATCCATGTGAATTCAACAGATGACATAATGCAGAAGGCTCAGTAAAGCAAGGCAGAAACCAGATCCTGACGGCCTCAACAAAAGGACGGGAGTAATTATTGACTGTCCGTACGTTTGTGCATTCCACAGAACAATAACACAGAAATATCAATCTTTCATTAGGAGGAAAGAAAAATGGCCCAGGGACGCAAAGGTCAACTTCCTGTTTGGATCCTGTTTGAACTGCAGGTGCGAGTGTGAACACACACACACACACACACACACACACACACACACACGTGACGGACTGACCCGCTCTGAAACTACACTGAGACTGTACTTCTGTTCAAGAAGTGTGTGCGGTCATGATTCTATCAGACCATTAAAAGCAAAAGAAAACTAAGCAGAGTAGAGCCTCACTGCTTGCATTGAAAAAATATGATTTGATATGATAAAACTGTATTTTTATTTACTTACTAGTAAAATTCAGGACTACTAAAAAAACTAAAATCAAAATTTTGAGGTGTATCATTAATTTGGAAATTGTCAAAAAAAAATTGTCAAAAAATGCTTTTCCATCAAAGTGTGCATACTGTTCTATATATCAGGCATAATTATTAAGAATACCATGATATATGATTTTTACATGACAAAACTATCAACTCGTTTTTTTAAATACTTTTTATCAAATGAATATGTTTGAATTTTTCAAAATATTAAGCAATACAGTAAACTACTTTTCAGAAGTCTGAGGCCAGTAAGATTTCTTAAGAGTCTCTTCTGCTCACCAAGGCTGCATTTATACGACCAAAAATACAGTAAAACAGTGGAATATTATTATAATGTAAATCATCAGTTCTCTATGTGAATATATAGTAAAGTGTAATTTATTCCTGTGATCAAAGCTGAATTTATCATCATTACTCCAGTCTTCAGTGTCACATGATCCTCCAGAAATCAGTGTAATATGAGGATCTGATGCTCAAGACACATTTATGATTATTATCAGTGTTGAAAACAGCTTCATATTTCTTCAGGATTCTTTGATGAATAGAAAGTTTACATAACAGCATTTATGTTTATAAATACATTCTGAATGTGAATTTTTGACTTTAGGCATTCGACTGTGGAGTTCTATAACAAAAAGTAGAAATCGATTGTGTGTTGTCCAGGAGTTCTTTGCCTTGAGAAACCAGCTTAGTTTAATCACCACTAAAAGCACGATGTGTGTGTGTGTGTGTGTGTGTGTGTGTGTGTGTGTGTGTGTGTGTGTGTGTGTGTGTGTGTAATGGTGCTGTTTGCCCTTGAGCGTCTGAAAGCAAGCCGTCACCTGAATCTGGAGATAAAGAGAGACACACCTTCCCCGTGATTGAGCGTTTCTACACTGCAGTGTGTGAGTGTGTGAGTGTGTGAGTGTGTGAGTGTGTGCTGGAGCACGTCAGGGCCAGACGTGCGCTAGCGTGAGCAACGGATCCAAGCGATCCAGCGAGTGAGAACAATTACAAAAGCTTTCAATAAATGCAAACGAGCAGGAGGAGCTGCAGAGAAAACAGGTCAAACACACGGAGACAAAGACACAACCACACAAAGACATGACATCAGCCCTGCACTAAACAACACACACACACACACACACACAGCGGGGGTGGGGGGAACAACCGCCATCACAAGCTTCTTTTTTTTCATATATTTTTGACCCTGGACTACAAATTGAGATCATTTTTAAATGTAGATTTATAGATCATCTGAATTTTTAATAAATAATCTCTCCATTGATGTGTGGTTTGTTAGGATAGGACAATATTTGGTCGAGACACAACTATTGAAAATCTGGAATCTGAGGAGCAAAAAAATCTAAACATTGAGAAAATCTCCTTTAAAGTTGTGCATTTATGTTCACGATTGTGCTGCATTCACTCACAGAAATACATGTTTTATATTTTACGGTAGGACATTTACTAAATATCTTCATGGAACATGATCTTGATATCCTCATGATTTTAGGCATAAAAGAAAAATCTATAATTTTGACTCATACGCTGTATAGTTGGCTATTGCCACAGATATACCCGTCATGTGACTGGGTTTGGGATCCAGCATCACATATTTGTTGAACATTAACAGAAAAACATTAATAACTGAAAGTTTTACAAACAAGGCTGAGCTTACATTCAATCTTCACATCACAATATACCGTTCCCAACAGTGAGTCAGTTCAAGACAAAGGAAAAATAAAGAAGAAAAAGGAAAAGAAAAGTAGGACACTTTTTTTTTCAAATTATAAAACCAAAATCTTCCATTAAGGAGTGGCATATACACTGCTTTAGGACTTTATCTCTCTCAGTGTCTCCAAATATACTAGAAATTCCTCATTAAAAAAAATATAATCGTGGAGGAATTTAAGAAAAATGTACATTTGTGTATGTAAAATTTCAGCAAAAGCAACATTATTTATTACATGAGATAATAATGTGATAAATTAACAAACCAAACATAACAGTTTTGCACGGCAATTCTGTGTTGCATCATTCCAGGTTTATCAAATTGCACTGAAAAATGTTTTTTTCTATCATTATCTTTGTGTATGAATATTTGTGTATTAATATTTGAATCCACAATATTAAAATTATTATTTTGCAGGGTATATACGATTGAAAAAAATTTAAAATGCACCCTTTTACATTTAGGATTAACGGGAAATGAAAGGAAATAAGTCCTAATTTTGCACACTTCATTCTCCTCATAATGATTAAAATATAATTTTGTACTAAACAGTCTCTCAAATATGTGTAAATGTAAAATTGTACTACAGTACTTTAGGGGTTAAATGATTGACTACAGGGGGACTTTAAGAGTAAACTCAAGTGAATAAAAGTTTTGTTTTTTTATGTTAAAGTCGCCATGAAATCAAAATGAGCAGCTCTTGTTTTTTATGTAATATTGTAGAGTTTATTATAAATGTGCACATTATTATTGTGTTAATAACTTGCAGCATCTCTTCTCTTCTCTGATGATGTGGGCGGGGTTATAACCTGTCACTCACAAGAGATCAGCCAATAGCAAACCACAACCATCCAATCACACAAGCAAGCCCCGCCCACATCTGTTCTTGTTCCAAAGCGCTTCACTCGATATCCGACACAATAGAGGAGAGAAGAACATGAAACTCCCTTTCATGCCAACTTTAAAATACTTTCTACCACCTCAGCTTATAGACAATTAGAAGTAAACCATTCATAGGTTGATATATAAATACTATAACAAATATATCGGCTTTTGAACACAGAAACACTGGCTCAACCAATGACCCACATGTTAGTTCGGTTTAGTTGCAGCTGAAGATGTTTAGGAGTTAAACCACAGTCAATACAATTCGTACTTCTAACCAAATCCTGTTGCATCAGTGAGCGAGCGCGGCAGCAACACGAGCAGACGCTGTAACATGTAGATGTTGTTGCACAATGATTTCCAGCAACACTAAGAAGGATTTGATTCTGCTTAATCTAGGAAGGAATTTCTGAGGGAAACACAGCGTGTTCATGTCAGGCCCGAGGAAGCTTTTCAAAGTCCTATTCTTTCATAACGCTCGTCTCGCGATCATATATCAGTGCATTGAGCTGAGAAACAACAGAACCGAGACGAGGGCCGTATGTGTGGAGCATTTCTCATGTAAATGATCACGGACTGAATGCAGACACTGAATACAGCCTTATGGAAATCCAGCAGCGTTTCAGAGATCACTTACTGTACGAGGAAAACTTACTGTACGAGGGAAAACTTACTGTACGAGGAAAACTTACTGTACGAGGAAAACTTACTGTACGAGGAAAACTTACTGTACGAGGAAAACTTACTGTGTGAGGAAAACTTACTGTACGAGGAAAACTTACTGTACGAGGAAAACTTACTGTACGAGGAAAACTTACTGTACGAGGAAAATTTACTGTACGAGGAAAACTTACTGTACGAGGAAAACTTACTGTGTGAGAAAAACGTAACGTTTTCAGAGTTTTAGTGTCAGTACGACATCAAACTGCTATATATAATGTTGAATATAATGTATAATAATGCAGTGGGGGAATATGTGTGTGTCCTGATAATGCCAGATGTCTGATGTTACCAGTAAAAAGTGGCCGACATTATTTTAAATATATCTAGTCAGTGACAGTGAAAGCATATTCGTCTACAATAATTCAGTATTTTCAGCTTCAGAATCATGAATATTGTTATTCTGGAGTCTCTATTGTCCTGTGCTTTGGGTTTTCAGCACCAAGTCCATCATATTCATTTACACACACAATCTAATATCAAACTTAGCATTTTAATCTACAGGCAATTTTTGTTAACATTTTATCATATGTCTTGGAGCACGACAATAATATAGTATCGTGAGTTCAGTATCGAGATATGTATCGACACAAGGGAATCGTGACACCCCGACTGATGCATATTGGTTATCTCACAATCAATAAACAAAAACTGTTCCGACCAATCTCTGAAGTGGACTCACGTTTCTCGTCGTCTTGATGCACTAAAGATGCGGCTCTCGACAAAACATCCAGAGGCGTTTCCATCCTGGTCCAGACCCTGAGCAGGAAAACCAGATTATTAAAGGGATTCTTCAGCCAAACTCATAATTCACTCGCCCTCAAGCCATCCCAGTGCTTATGACTTTCTTCTTTCAGCCGAACACAATCAATATAGAAACATATCCTGGCTCTTCCAAGCGTTATAATGGGAGTGAATGGAGCCTGAGATTTTAAAGCCCAAAAAAGTGCATCCATCATCATAACAGTAATCCATACGATCCAGGGGTTAATAAAGGCCTTCTGAAAAATATCCATATTTATCACTTTATTAACTATAATCACTGGCTTCCAGTAACGGCCATGACCTCTGACCCGACGCATGACCTCTGACCCGACGCATGACCTCTGACCCGACGCATGACCTCTGACCCGACACATGACCTCTGACCCCACGCATGACCTCTGACCCCACGCATGACCTCTGTCCCCACGCATGACCTCTGACCCCACGCATGACCTCTGACCCCACGCATGACCTCTGACCCCACGCATGACCTCTGACCCACGCATGACCTCTGACCCCACGCATGACCTCTGACCCCACGCATGACCTCTGTCCCCACACATGACCTCTGTCCCCACACATGACCTCTGTCCCCACACATGACCTCTGACCCGACGCATGACCTCTGACCTGACGCATGACCTCTGTCCCCACACATGACCTCTGACCCGACGCATGACCTTTGTCCCCACACATGACCTCTGACCCGACGCATGACCTCTGTCCCCACACATGACCTCTGACCTGACGCATAACCTCTGTCCCCACACATGACCTCTGACCCGACGCATGACCTCTGTCCCCACACATGACCTCTGACCTGACGCATAGCCTCGGTCCCCACACATGACCTCTGACCTGACGCATGGCGTATTGATGAACATGGAAGTCCAGAGGACAGAGCAAAACAAAACACCGGTCACGAATTAGAGTCTAAAAATGATTAAAGAGAAATGTGGGAGGAGCTTGAGTTAGTTTGAACCGCGAGAGGCGTCGACTCTCAGCTGAGCTTACGCTACTTGTCATGCTTGGGGACAGAGGTCATGCGTGGGGTCAGAGGTCATGCGTGGGGTCAGAGGTCATGCGTGGGGTCAGAGGTCATGCGTGGGGACAGAGGTCATGCGTGGTGTCAGAGGTCATGCGTGGGGACAGAGGTCATGCGTGGGGACAGAGGTCATGCATCAGGTCAGAGGTCATGTGGGGTCAGAGATCATGCATCAGGTCAGAGGTCATGCGTGGGGTCAGAGGTCACTCTTCCGCCAGAGCTCGACTCGTGTACAGCCGTAAACACAAGCCAGTGATTCTAGTCAATAAAGTTATAAATATGAATATTCAGCTGAAAAAATATACTTATAAATAAACCGATAGGATGGTTTGAGGGAGAGTAAAACAAGGGGTCATTTTAATGTTTGGATGAACTAACCCTGTAAAGTCAGCAACACGAGAGTGTGACACTCTTTTCATGACGTCGCATCCACAAGTAAACGACATCAGTAAATACTGGGAAGCTCTGTGCCACGATCCGCATATTTCCTCATGCATTACCAGAGTAAACAGCGCAAACATGTGGAGATCTCAAACACTTCCCACACTTAACATTTCCACACACACACACAGCTGAGCGCCTTTCTACAGGAGATCCCAACTTTACAATGGGAATTATAACTTCGGGAATGCGCTTTGTGGACGCGCAGAACGAGAACGCGCCGCTCTCGCTGTAATCAACCGCACGCGCGCGTTTCCTTAATAATGTTTGCGGTGCATTTGCATTTTAGTCGCGCGCTTCTAAGTTAGTCATTAATGTTTTACTTTCAATTGCACACGTTACTCCTTCATGTGTCGCATGAAACTGTGACTCGCGTGTTCCGGACTTCTCGGGTTGTGTTACATTGTAACGTGTTGTTGTCTTCGACTCTTTCCCTACAAGTGCTGCTTTATTGGCGACTCCTGCCACTGTGGTGATCGTGGACTCCGCGTAACCACTCGCTCTTACATGTTAAAGAACAAACTACGTACCACTCTGAAGCGCCACTTTGAAATCTCCACAATCACAAAGTCGGCGAGAGATCCCGAGCGAACACGGCGCTAAATCCAGCGGGGAAAGATCCCGGGTCTGATGCGGTAATCCAGGAGTGTGTGTGTGTGAGTGCGAGTGTGTGTGAAGCAGAGCTGAGAGGAAGAATGCTTGGAATGATGGAATTCTCTTCCTAGCAGGTGATGAGAGCGGAGCGTTCTCATTGGTCGAGGTCAGGGGAATGAGATCAGCATACATTATGCTAATGAGGGAGTGACGGCATCGTGTCCTTGCAACAGGTACAACGTGAAGGGGAAGTCCGCAAACACACAAAAACACACTTTACAAGAATATTTTTAGAAGGGTTTATTGACATTTTATAGGAATATAGAGTATGAATGGATCCAGTCGTTAGTTTCATGCTTAGAGTGTAAATAAATATCAGCTGTGGCTTGACATGTTGTGAGTTATTGTGAAAAGTGTTTGGAAATAAGTGTCGGTCACGATGGTTTTCTACGCCAGCCTCTCCACATTTTCTGCAGCTTTCTTGCGCTGTATGACACCGTTTTGAAGAGACCTGTAAAACAAGTTTCAACATCAGTGTCACTAATACATGTGGAATATACACAAACAGTTATGCAAATCACAATTTCAGAAACACCAAAACTGATTCTTGAGTGCCGAGATGAAAGAATATTAAACTCCGGAAAACAGATCAAATATCAAAGCATGGCGGATTTCGGCTATATTTACTGCAACAAAGAAAAGCTAGTATGAGCAAATTAAAAACATTTAGAATAAATATCTGGTGTTGAAAAAAAAAAGAAAAAAGGGGAAAAAAAAGATAAAAAAATGAAACTCATACTTCTGTTATGCTTAGAGGACATGATTATATCACACATTTGATCAAGGATAGAGAATAATAAATAATAAAATTCTAGAATCAAGAATAAAGGATCCGATGAACTCTGAACTCTCACCCGCGGTGGCGATTCCTTTGGCACTCTGTGTTAGACTGGAGGTTTTCACTATCGATGAGATTCCTGTGAAAACAGAGCAATTATGTATGACAAAAATCATAATTATATCAAGTAGGGATGCACAATATATCGGCCACTATATCGGTCAATATATGTTCATCTTTAATGTTATTCGTATCGGCTGATAATAAAATCTGGCTGATATATTAAAGCAATATTTCCTCCAGCTGAGACTCTTCAGATTTATCAGCCAATATATCGGTTATCAGCTTTCGAATATAAAGAAGTATCGGTATCGGGCAAAATGTTCATATCGGTGCATTCCTAATAACAAATCATCTGCATTCAGAACTGGTGTCATTTTTAAAAGTTATTAGTGAATAAATATATTCAATCTAAGTATTACATAACTGAAAAGTGAAATAACTTAAGTTAAATTAAATGTATGGTGAATTAAAAACCACTTTTGCTTCATGCTGTGAGATATTGTCATGTCTCAGTATTTCTTACTAAATACTGCAATTCATTCTAAATATTGACATGATTTTATTTACAGAAGTGGTAATATCCCCGACATCAAGGTTCTGGCAGTGACTGGCAGATGATAGTAATGCTCTAGGTACTGAGGTGAAGTGTACGACACACACACACACACACACACACACACACACACACACACACACACACACACACACACAGGTGAGGTGTAGGGCACACACACACACACACACACACACACACACACACAGGTGAGGTGTAGGGCACACACACACACACACACACACACACACACACACACACACACACACACACACAGGTGAGGTGTAGGGCACACACACACACACACAGGTGAGGTGTAGGGCACACACACACACACACAGACACACACACACAGGTGAGGTGTACGACACACACACACACACACACACACACACACACACACACACACACACACACACACACACACACACACACACACACGTGAGGTGTAGGGCACACACACACACATAGGTGAGGTGTAGGGCACACACACACACACACACACACACACACAGGTGAGGTGTAGGACACACACACACACATAGGTGAGGTGTAGGGCACACACACACAGGTGAGGTGTAGGGCACGCACACACACACACACACACACACACACACAGGTGAGGTGTAGGGCACACACACACACACATATAGGTGAGGTGTAGGGCACACACACACACACACACACACACACACAGGTGAGGTGTAGGGCACACACACACACACACACATAGGTGAGGTGTAGGGCACACACACACACACACACACACACAGGTGAGGTGTAGGGCACACACACACACACACACACACAGGCAGGTGTAGGGCACACACACACACAGGTGAGGTGTAGGACACACACACACAAGTGTAGGGTGCACACACACACACACAGGCAGGTGTAGGGCACACACACACACAGGTGAGGTGTAGGGCACACACACACACAGGTGAGGTGTAGGGCACACACACACACACACAGGCAGGTGTAGGGCACACACACACATAGGTGAGGTGTAGGGCACACACACACACACACACACAGGTGAGGTGTAGGGCACACACACACACACACATAGGTGAGGTGTAGGGCACACACACACACAGGTGAGGTGTAGGGCACGCACACACACACACACACACACACACACAGGTGAGGTGTAGGGCACACACACACACACACACACACACACACATAGGTGAGGTGTAGGGCACACACACACACACACACACACACACACACACACATACATAGGTGAGGTGTAGGGCACACACACACACACACATAGGTGAGGTGTAGGGCACACACACACACACACACACATAGGTGAGGTGTAGGGCACACACACACACACACACACACATACATAGGTGAGGTGTAGGGCACACACACACACACACATAGGTGAGGTGTAGGGCACACACACACACACACAGGTGAGGTGTAGGGCACACACACACACACACACACACACAGGTGAGGTGTAGGGCACACACACACACACACACACACATAGGTGAGGTGTAGGGCACACACACACACACACACACACACAGGTGAGGTGTAGGGCACACACACACACACACATAGGTGAGGTGTAGGGCACACACACACACACACACACACACACAGGTGAGGTGTAGGGCACACACACACACACACACACAGGTGAGGTGTAGGGCACGCACACACACACACACACACACACACACACACACACAGGCAGGTGTAGGGCACACACACACACACACACAGGTGAAGTGTAGGGCACA